>UCOK01018954.1:0-179569 GCA_900474325.1 Synergus umbraculus
TATATATATATATATATATATATATATCAAATAAGCTTTTATGTAGAACTGCAGCCATAATTTTCATCAACGAAACTGGTTATGTTTTGTCCTGCAAGTGATTCAGTTGTGTCTAATTGATCCTATTATTTTCTGTTACAGCATCCCTATCCCTCGGAAGACCAGAAAAAGCAACTTGCGCAAGACACGGGGCTAACAATTCTACAAGTCAACAACTGGTGAGTACTCTTTAAGCATTACTCAGTAATCCCTCTTGTGTATACTCCCGATCCTCGATTGCGATCGATCGAGATCCTCTCGCAGATAAGCATTGACGCGCAATCATTTTCAAAGTAGCTGCAATAATTCTCGATGCATTTATGGCACACGCGAAATCACCTGGCTGCCCCGCAGCGTATACTTTGTAAAAACTTGGAAGATTTATTATCGCAAAGAGAGAAAAGAATATGTAAATTGATTTTCCGAGATATGTATCGGACTTGTCTTTCAACGGCATATAGAATGTCTTTCAATAGGTATTTTCCATAACTCCTTTTTTTAACAATTACATACATACTTTAAACGCACTACAAGACATTCATTCTTTTACAACCAATCATGAAACAATTGCTTTTTTTCGTGCCGTGGTTGAGAGATAGACAAATTCATTCACTTATTTATGCCGATTCGATAACTTGCCACTTGGCGATAGAAACTTTCGAGTGGTTGGATAATGTACATTGTATCAGTATTAAGTACACGTACGCGCATTACCATTGCATTTTACACGCCTTTAATCTCTGCCGAGATAAGTACCTCTTGGTCTATACGCTTATACACCTACTCCGGAGTTGCTATTATGTAGCGGTTTTACGATTTTCGTATCTGGGCCGACGACTTCGTCGACAGGCCGTCGGTATTCTCCGCTCACACGCTCGAGTTCTCGAGATAGTTCGCCAAGGTTTTATGAAGCGAAAAACGATCCTGGGACTCCTTGCTTCTCTGTTCACGATGCCTCACGCGGACTTTATTCCCACGAGTGCACATCATTTCACTTTTGATGAGTTCAATATCATTTAGACGGATGTCCATTATCTAATTTAATGAAAATTAGATTTAATGGATTATTCCTCTTCTCCGGATACTTTTCTGCTCTGGAATGTAGGTATGAAGTGGGAAGAGAGTCATTTACCCTCGGGTTGATTCAAAATCCCAAATCCACATATCCGTCTCTCATAAGGGCGGACACTAATTCCTCTGGATCTGGTTTGATCGCAGAAGGGTTAAGACCCGTAGAAAGCGCCTTCTCCGGCTTAGAGTTCTGAGGACGTCGTCGTGTCGGAGGGTTGATTCTCCCTTGCTTTCGACCCTCTCCGTTCCTCCATCGTTGATCCGACGCTGGATTTCGCTATCGCACCATCTTGATAGATGTTTCCTCGACGCACCTGCGCCAACATCCGAATTACCACAGCGACACCCCCTCTTGTTTACTGTGAAAATTGAACAAGTCCGCTCCTCCTCCCCCCACCCTGCCACCATCCTCCATCAACAAACTCCAGCAGGGTCCTGAAGTAGAGTTTAATCCTTTGCGCTAACTTTAGAAAGTGAGATCGAAATAATCCGGGTTAGTACGTCGTCGTGAATCAGCGGACGCTATATTCGCGCGGTTATAAAACGCGGAATGAATTGCCAGATACCTTAGCCCCCTCTTCTACTGCCCCTCCCCCCTGTTTCAGTCTTTAGTCTCTTAACGAAACGCGGGTGGTTCTTCGGTGTATAAATAAAATCGTCGCGACGAAGCTGCATGGCTCGTCGTCGTCGTCTTCTTCGTTGAGTTTATTATAAGAAATTGACCAAGAAAGGGGCAAGGGGCGGGTGACAGTATCGTAGAAGCATCGTAATTGAGCACAAATCAAGTTTAAGGAGACCTAGAGATCCAAAACCATCTCGAGTTCAACTTGTTTTCCAAAATGCGAGGCTCTGAGGTGGATTCTTAAACGCCCACGGTAGCGCGTTAATTAAGATGTGGATAGATGGTGTTACTCGCTTCTCAATTTTAATTCATGTGATTCCAACAGTGCGGAAGATGACGTGATTTATTTGACGCAATTGGACAAGTGCGCGCCTTTCAGTTGGAATTTATTTAAAAACAACACGACGCTTCTTTTTTGAATTGCTGTTTAGAATTTTTAGCACTTGTCCTCATGAGTTAAGAATGAAGTCATAAAGTTTAGTAGTCGGGCATTTTCTTCTCCCGCAATTTCCACCAGGCGACTCCTCGCTTGAAATATCTCGTCCCGAGTAAACTCATGTTTTCGTAATGCAATTAGATGGCGCACACGTCGGGCGCGGCTTAGAAATGGCCGTTCCAATTAGAATACTCGGGGACAAATGAAATAATTCGTAAATAAAATAGACTTATTCCCTGGGAGGTGCATCATCCTCTTCTCTTCCCGCTACGTAACTAGAGGGAGGACTCCTTGATATCGTGCTGCTTTTCTCGGATTCCGCTACCTTCGCCACCGCACCCTTCACCCACAATTTTCCGTCACATATATCAGACGGGACAGTAGTTAGAACCAGTGCCAGCTTGTTATCCGTGTACGGACCGCATGTTCCTATCGCGAGGAGTTCGTACAACATACACGTGGGTAATGCCCCGCATCATTGCGGAAAATCGTTGACAAGCAACTCTGCGAATTTATCGCTCACGAACTGCTTCGAGATTGCTTGAGACGACCTGCTATCGAATCCTTGGAATGCGGAATCGACGGGTTCAATCAGACCGAATCAGTTACGTTGGTCCGACAATGATAATAATAAGGATTTACTTTCAATTCGTTATCTATCTTGTCTAAAATTGTCTACAATAAATTACGGTAATTTTGTTCTCATTAAATCATGATTCTAGATGTACAGTATCTATCAAATAGATACAAAATTATCAAGCAAAGGGAAAACGTCAGTCTTAAATTAAGCAAATGCAGTCATCTAGCGACGGTTAAACTTTGAGTGTCAACCACTAACTCTCCTACTTTTCTAGATAAAATTCAGCAGAGCAACGGTGGCACAAATGTGTACTAATATTCTTGCTAATTTAACCACTTTCTCTCTTTCTCCGTCCTCCCTTTCTGTGAGCATACCTCACTAATAAAGCAGACGTTATTTATCGACCGCCCCTACCCCGACACATAGTCCAGGGTACTTGGCACTTAGGCCGTTTATTTCAACGAATCCCAGAGTCACAGGAACTCAGCTTCTCTCTTTTTCATTTCTGTCTCTTTCACTTTCGTACTCCACTTGTCTCACAACATATACTACACAAGATCTAAGGAGTTGAGCTACTTGCTAAGCTTATTGTGCAGCACATAATTTTATCAGCCGTCGGAGGGATTTTATGATCAGATCCCACTCGAGACATCTGGATGATTAATTATATTTGAGTTTAATTTAGTTTCATATATCAAATTGAGGGAAAATTATAATCAAGTCACGCGATTCATTTCATTTCCCCAAAACATCGTGTATAAAACCTAGTCGTTCTAATTATATCTTTTTATAATTAATTATTGTTTTCCAAAGTTCGAATCATTTTTATAAAATATTTTGCAGCAAGAGCTTAGGTCTATGATTTTTAGAATTAAAGATTTAGATTGCAGAACGTTTTAAGCATCTGAGAATAACATAATTGCCATTTAAGTCAATTAGCATTTTCGAGTTATGTCGAGTTTAGGCGGTTCGAACCGGAACGAACCTTTATGTCGGATTTAGGCGTTCTAACCGGGACGGATCTTTAATTTTTAATTATATAAAAATATGAAACACTCTTGGAATTTCTGGAAGAATGTGTGTCTCAAGATTTCTTGCAAGTACAATTAAAGTAATGACTAATAAGATTCTTTTTTTATTTTCTTCCGCTTTGGGGCCGATCGTAACCCATCTTCTTGAGAAACGTTTTATTTATTTAACGTTCGTAAAGGTTCGGCGTAACGCGACCGCGAGGATCGTTAACATCGTAACCGTATGTCCCAGAGGTAATTTAGATCGTTGTAAAACCACGAACAAGTTGGTAGTCACCCTTCTGCGTTAAGACGAGCGCCGTGCAGCAAGCATAACCGACTTGTTAACGAGACTGCAACGCTTCGTTTTGCAAAATCGTCCACGGCAGCGCGCACGCGCATCCACGGTGTCGTAAATTCCCGTCAACCGGATGTTAATATTGCCATTTCAGAATATCGTTAGAATCGTAAGCTTTCTCCATCAAATGAATTGAAGAGAGTTATTTGCCTCGTGTCGATAAACTTTAGTTTTCATTCCGTAAACTTTGTGAATTAATTTTTTTACTGGTTCAAATAATTTATATTATAACATAAAATAATGTAAGACTTTATTCTCAACTCTAGCCTTTCAGATTGCATTAAAAAAAAGGCTAACAAATTCAGACGAATCTCTATTAATAATGAGACTGAAGAACACCGACGTTCTTGGCTATATCTTTCTAGATATGTAGATCTGGAATCACAAGTCGTACCTTTGCCAGGACGTAATGGTGACGCAACGAGGTGAGAGGCCACTCGTGACCCAAGATTGTCCGACAAGCTTGGCGTCCGTCTTAATTTAAAGCACCAGACATTTGCATTGTGATGAGGGAATTCGAAGTGGTTCGTGGGTCTCTGAGGTGCGAATATTCAAGAGCCGAATTTCTTCATACTTCTTTTGCAGATAAGGAAAAAAATGTTCAAATTTCGTCGTCTTTCGTAAAAGCCGTAAAAGAATAGTCAAGATTCTTGAGAAAAGTTTACTGCTTAATTTCAACAAAGTGGGCTGCGGGAATTTATGGGAGGTCGCTGATTTGGTCGCTAATTGGGAAATCGCTCCTATCTCCTCGGATCTACAAATGACTCTCCTCCACCAGGACAAATACAACTTGCGATGAATATCCTTGTACTCGGGATCTTTGGATGACCTCCCGAGATAGACGATTGAGAGTCAGAGAGGCGTCTCCGAGAGAGATTGGACGTTCCATTAAGCTAAGTTATTTCAAGGTCAAGTAGTAGTAAAATCTTGACTGGTTTAGATACCTCAATCACGGAATTACAAGTGTTGTCCTATTTCCTTGATCGAATTGACCAGTTGTCATAACAAATATTTTTCCCAGGAAGTCATTTTCTTCGATCCTGAATCCGGTTCAAGGGACGGAGAACACGTGCCAGTCATTTCGGACATTTCTCTCATTCCTTTCACCCCTGGCGTTCTCCCTGTGGTGTGCGAGTGCCACATCTAGCGAAACCCCTCCGGGTCTGCAGGAGTCGGATATCTAATTAGCGGGGGCTGATCTGTAATTACTACGATTAATCAATCCGTTTTCCATTTATGTTCCGCGTGCGCTTGTTCGAGAGGCGAGGCGCAGGAGGTGGAAAAGGTTTGGTGAGCATTCGTAATGGAACGAAGGGATAGATTGGAGAAAGGGGTGCGAGAACATTGCGGAAAGGGTTGTAGACGAGGATTAAGGTTGTTCCACTTCGAGCCTTACTCCTCGCTTCTCAATCGGTCCTTCCGCTCCGTTAAATATTTACGGAAAGCTTAATCAGCGAGTTGCTGCACGTCAGCATAAGAATGTAAATATTTCTGCTGATTTGAGACTAATCAAGATTCCATTATGATAAGGTAATTCAGTGCTCTCTTTACTTTATTAGACATAGCGATATAAACAAGAAAATGTAGAGAGGTTCCAATTCTACAAGTGCAAAAGACACCTACGCCTGCAATATAAATCGAATTAAATGCGTGAACAGATTGCACCTACGCTTCAAGTAGAGAGAGGATCGGTAGCATTACGAGATTGACCGGGTCAATATGCATACGTTTGTCGACCCACTCGAACAAAACTCTTATTGCATTAGGCTCGACACACACGTGCATCTGTCTCCACAGTGCTTACCCGGTTATATCGGGGTCACTTTATGCTCGTTGTGGATCGAAATTGTCATTGGCGTAGGCGGAGGAGAAGTGAAGAGAAACAATGAAAGGGATACGTAATTGCTAAAATGTTTGCGTCCAGCGGATCTTACAATTAGCAGAGATTGAAGAAGCAATGAATAAAGCAATGCTTTACAAGTATGACAACAAGGAACCGAGAATTGAATTTTTTGATTCCAGAAGATTTCTTTTCATTATATCACTCCCTCGTGTACGCCCTTGCACTTGAAACGGATCGAGTTTAGAAACAGTACGCTAATGTGACGAACGTCAAGAGACGGAAAGAGAGGCATATGGAGGCGAAATCTCTTGATGCCATTAGCCCCGACTTTGTAAATAGTTTTCGCCCTAAGAATAACAATCGAGTTGACGACGAGAAGGGTCCCTAACCCTAACCCTACCTCGGTGATACGTGCGAGGTTCTCGTGTTCAGGGTGCACGCGTAGAAGGTTGGCAATCGTGATCGATCGTTCGGGATTTGGTCCAGCCCTTGAACGAAAGGGTTCGCGCCCTTCCAACCCTCGTTACGTTTGTTTTGCGCGAGAAGATTATCGCATTATTACTAGAAACGAGTCAAGAGTCTGGGGGCAGCGGTCAAGGGTCTCGGGAATCGTCAAGGGTTCCCAGAACACGCAAACAGGATCTCAAGTTACGAATCCGGCGATTGATTTTGTCTGAGTCATGATCACATGTCAGAACTTGGAGAGCTTAGGCCGTACGAATGGATCTTAGATCTGAGATTAGCGGAGGATTCAGCATTGTTGATGATGACGAGAATAATGTTGATATTCTAGCGATCATAATTATCATTATAATAATGATCCTAATGGTGAGGATAATGATGGCACAATTTGTTTAATATCATTACAAAGTGCTATTAGAGAGACTAATTTCCGACTCATGCATTAATTGAACTTATCAATGTACCTGATCAGGGGTAATTGAACATTTTAATATTATTGTGGAAGGCCATTAGTCATTGCCAATGTTCTCTAGACTTATGATAAGAAGAAACAGCAGGAAGTTATTAGATTGAAATAGTATAGATATTTCTAAGTGGAGCATACTATATGATCCTTATCAGTCTGAGATTTGTGAGAATTTACTATTTCTTCAATGTAAAGGTCTCCGGGAAAAGCAGCATCTAAATTATTCAGATGTTCATGAGAATTCTGAATATGATTACGCAGACTTCTTACATTGGAAGATATTGAGAGTTGGATTTCCTCCCTCTTCTTGTCAACTTCCGACAAAGAGGTCCAACAAGAGGTGATCTTAAACGTCGCGTTACAGGGGAAGAGGCGAAGGTGGAGGCAAAGAAGCGACCAGCCGCCTCTCACAGAGAGGCTGGGTTGAACAGGGACAATGCTTTCATCATTGCCGCTCTTTCTTTCATTCTTCGTGCCCGAGGACCGCGCTCCTCCTTTCTTTTACGCTTTTTACCCGCAAAGGATCCATTGTCGACGGAAGTAGGTGGATACCGTCAGCTGGTAAGTATCAGTGTCTCTCTCGCGAAAAGAGAACCGACGTGTTTGTAGCGCAGAAGATTGGAGTTTGTAAAAGTTCCAGTCCGCTTTTAAGCGATCCAAATGATTTTCCCTTTGCTGTATTCTGATGTCTGAATAATATTACCGTGACTCCAATTCAGCATCACTAATTAGACACAGTAATCACTTGCCAAAATTTGTTTGCTGCCCTTCATTCCTCAAAGAATCATTCGATCACCAACGATTTGTTTTGTTCTTCATTCTAAAAAGAATCATTTCATCATCGAGAGACATCGTCCTTCCCGAACCCCTTTTGAAGATTGTTAGGCAAAGAATTCTCTTCCACATCCCTCTATTCTTACTCTCGATTGGAAATCCACCATTTTCTCATCTGGATCATCTGGTCGTCCCTTCCGACACGCGATGAAGATATCTTTCGGAGTATTACCTCGCGATTGTGGGATGATTGTCGTTTGGGAGCCCCGCGGGAGGCTGCCAGATGTTTCGCGGCGACCCAATCGGACGACCCCTGAAGCGGTGCGACAATCAAGCATCAAACAAACCCACCCTCTCTGCGGTTGGTGTTGTTGTTGTTCGCCTTGCTCTCTTAGTGGACCAAAACACACACTTGCCGGCCTTGGCTCTTTTTCGCGACCCAAGCGAGCATATGCCTTCGTGGGTGGATTGATTAAGCGAAGGGAGAACCCGAGTGAAAACATACCCTCGAGCGTCGGCCGGCCAAATGATCCTCACTTCGAATTAATAATTCGCCTAGAACCGATTGGCTCCTGATTATCCAATCACACCCCTTGAAAGCAGTAAACAAAGCTCAAGGGAATCTATTCTCTTCTTTTTCATTTCCCTCTTTACTCCAGACTTCTTGGAGGCAAGTTCTTAAGTCTTTCGGTACTTTCTTTGGCTGAGCTTTTAATTTCCTTCGCGAGGCGGTGACACTAATTCCCTTCCGAAGGAACTCCAATATTATCCTGGAAACTTTCACGCATGGACTTCATATTCGGATGAATAAGGAGTCGTGTTTTATCCTGGATAGTTAAGTTTCCCTTTCATCATTAAAACTTTGTTGGGGTTTGTCAGCTTTTTATTTTCCTGCAAAGTGGAAGTGGAACGAGTGGGTGGAAGAAACTGGGTGTTTTAGTTCCCATAAAGGACACTGTGAATAGCTACGACCCGTCGTCCGAGTACTTGGACATCTCGGAGTACGGAAAGAAGAAGGAAGGAGGTCCTGTACGATTACGGCGATCCTGAAGACCTTCCTGGACCATTCAGAACCTCGTTTGATGTCCCATGGAGTCGTTATTGTCTCCAGACGCATTTGCCGTATAACCCTACACCGGATCACGTAGTCGTTGACCACACATCCGATAACGACAGGACCGGGAAATAGTTAAAAACCGGTGTCCTCTGTTATTTAACTTTATGACTTGGATCTCCTTTTCAAGCTCGTGTCTATTTTAGAGTAGAACTGAATTATCCATTCTGGAACGGATAATTCAGTTACTTTTTCTGAAGGTGTCTTGCGGAACTATTAATCAAACGTATCGACCTAATTCCCTTTATATAGGAAACAACTAAGTTTAAAGGATTTCGCAGCTTCGTATAGCGCCTCTTTTCCGACAGGATCATCCGCATAAAAGGTTATAGAACGAGGTACAGAGAAAGAAAGACACATCAGTAACTAAGTTTTTATTGGACACTATATATTACAAGAATGCGATGGCTTCCGTCTCGGCAGCGTTTAAGTTAAGGGGATAACCATATATTTTCGCAGCGGGATAAACCTGGGCGGCACCTGCGCAGTTCATTTCCTGGAATAAAAAACTTGAATTTCTCCTACGCCTGCAAGAATCGCGGAATTAAAAAGGAGTTAAGGAGTTATTTATCGCCTGTCGTTTTAACGACAAAGGAACCGCTCATGGTGTCTTAGAACTTTCGCATTGAACTGATTTCAACAGGAGCGGAATCTATCGAAGTTGCTAAAATAAACAAAGTTCTTTCTTTTCCTGCTTCTTTTTGGAAAGCATTCCGGAACCAAGAGTGTCACATACATTGCCGGAAGAGGTGCAAAAATATTGCGAAAGGGCGGAGCTAGTCGACCAATATGTGGTCTCGAGTTTGGTTTGAGGTACCGACCTACTTTCTACCTCTTCTCTTAAATTTTAACCGAGTTCCTAGGACACTAATCTCAGGAGGAACTTTGGCGACAAGGTGAATAGTTTGAAGCTTTTGCAGCTTCTGAAATTTAACTTCCATTTTAATTCAGAATCGAGATTAGAAAATTACAATCTGAATTGGCTTTTTCTGACAATAGGTTTGATGCATGGGTCTTATCATTATTCAATAGGATTACATCTCAACTTCTATTTTAATTCGAAGAAAAGATTTATTCTCGTTTCGCCAAATCTTTTCAGATATCTTTCAGACTCCGAATATTGGCAAATATCTCATGCAAGCTCATAAGCATTCTCTCTGCGATACACTCATATGAAAGAGAAACCTTACGTGGTCCCGTGGGAATCACGTATTCCCGAATCTCAAAATATTCACATGTAAAGTCATTCCCCGTTTCCACCGAGGGAGCAGAGCAGTGAGCACGCTGGCGGCGGCGGCGGCGGCGGCGCCCGTTTATAATAAAACACAATATCCGAGGATTTCCTTAAGTTGCATATTCAATGATTTCCTCGGAGAGTTCGGTCGTTCCTGCCGCAGAAGAAGGGAATGATGAAGATGGTGGGGAAAGGGGTTTGGAAGCTGCGCGAAATTGGAATCGTTAAAACGAGCCGACCCAAGTTACTCGCTGGAAGCGATTATTCGAGAAACTCTTACTTCGATTTCGTTTGTGTCTCAGGAACTGCTTTCCAAGAAAGAAACCTCCCCGTGTTGAAAGTTTGATTAATCGCGCCAGAAAAGAACAGAAAGAATTTCCCGTCTCTAAGACTTTTAGTTGAAGAATCTGAATTAAAGAGAAACTCTCGCGGAATAATGCAATTATAATTTCTCGACTGATCCACAGATCTTCCTAAATAATTCTCTTCTTCCTTTCCAACTAAACGTTGAGCTATTATAAGAAATTGTTTAGTTTACCAGGCCAACTTTTTTCCCTTGCAGATAATCAGACCCAAGTCGATCCCACAGAAAAAAAAACCCGACCCGTCATCTCGGGATCGGGTGGCCCAAAGTTTTGCCCACCTCTAGATCCGAATAATTCTATTTCTGCCGAAGTAACTTTATTGATGCTGAGGATGACTTTATTTCTGATCAAAATGAATGGAGAAGGATTGGATGGATGAAGTCGGTTAGGTCGTGGGTGGCAGCGGAACTCCAATTCAGGGGCATGATAAATATTGTTTAGGCCGTGGACGTGAGCCGTAAGCGATGCTTGGGGCCCTTCGCGAAGGTCGTTGTACGGGCCCCGGGTGAGCGATGTCTCGGCGCACGCCTCCCGTCAACGTAGCTCGGCGCGAAGGAGAATGATGATGACATAATGACGTCGCAGTGGGCGAGCAATAGCTGACATCCGCCACCGAATATTCTAAATCACATTGTCCTCGTCGTCGTTTCTGTCCCCACTTCATTCGCTACCTTCGCACCACCCGCGTCCTCGTCATCGTCACTCGTGTTTACGAGGGTACCTCAGCCACTTATTATTATTAACGTCACTAGTCCGCGTATGCCACATTTTCACATCCAGGATATTTATCCACCGCTGCGACAGCTAGACGACGATCCGTTCGCTTATTCTCGGACTTTGCACGATTAATTATCGCCTTTGGGAGGACCACGAGTTTATTTATTTATCTACTTGTGCTATTATTGCCTTTGCTATCATTAATAAAGTAGTTGGCACTTCTAAATCGTCATTTATCTAAATTTACAATGTATATAGTCGTGGAAAATGATTTCATGGATCCTGGGTGTGAAATTGTGATGCTTTCGTGACAAATCCAGACAAGTACGAAATTTTTTGAACACGAGGTAGAAAGTGTAGGTCTAAGTGTAGAAAAATAATTGAGTTTGTTTTGAAACTTTTTTTTCTTTCTGTTTCAGGTGAGTCATTACCATCGATTTATGTAACCGGCTGGAAGAGTGAGTCTAAATTGTATTTTTCATGTTTTCTTTGGGAATTAAAGCTCTCGTTTCTTTGACGAAATGGGTGTACAGTAGCGAACATGCAGAGGGTTCGTATCGTGAAAACCTTCCCCTACGTTATCCCGAGGAAGAGGTGGAGGCGAGCAGGGTCTATGAAAAATGATGACGCGGCGCTTGTGAAGGAAATAAAATCGGGTCGGGAAAAAGTTCTGGGGTCGGGAAACTGAGAGAGCAGGTCGGGAAGGACCGAGTTAAATTTGAAAGGGTCGAAAAATAATACAGAAATGAGCTAACTTCTAGCTTTGCCTCTGAACGTTTCTTCAGTTTATCAGAATAACTACCGAGAAAATTCACACTTGCATAATTCAGACGGCTTTTCATTTAGTTAATTTACTCCCGCGATCTTCTTTCGAAAAGTGAAGGAGGTGCTTAGACAGGGTGGAGAATCTTTTACAGCTGTGTTCTCTCACAGTAAAGCTTCTAAAGTGTGGGTGTAATCCACGAACAGTAATCGGCCTTTGCGGGCTCGTAAACATTACGTCTTACAGCCATAGTCCAAACCCTAGAGCTGACCAGGAACTTCGAGAAGACGCTGCTCAACCCTTAATGGGCCAGACTAGGAAGTTCAACTCCTTCGGGAGTACTTGCTCCCAGTGACGTCAGCAAGTACTAATAAGACAATTTAGGTGGTATTCGGAAATTGAGAACGATGATTAATTGATCAACCTTGGGGACTTCGAACTGAGTCACTTTTCTACTCGTGAACAAGATCACTGAACCGATAGCCTCGTCGCCCTAAATTGTTTGACAATTTTAGCCGAAGATGGTGGCGAAACTTTGTAATATTCGTAACATTTGGCTAATTGCCTAAACCATGGCCAAAGTTATGGCAGCTCGTTCAGCTCGTGCGCTACGCTATTATTACGTTATGAGGGATAGGGCACATTATAAATGGAAGACCGGTAGCCGGTCGGCGGGTTTATAGTTTAGACTTTAGGAAGATGAGGAGGCGAGCCTCCGAGTGCTCATTTGACGCCGGCTACCGTATAATTACGCCGTGCTTTACTCACCTTTCCTAAAAATTGAGACCTCTCGTCATTCCTACCGAAGATCCTTCTAGTGACTTTATTTCATTTCCGGACACAAAACTTCACCTTCATGGAAGGAGCTGTCTTTATTATTTATTCATTTTTCTATTTTCCAACACGTCTCTGACTTAACCAATTACTCCTTCACGCTCGTCCAGACGCTCCTCGGATCTGACATTTTACAAGTGGCGATCTGGAGCCTTCTTTTTTTTAGAAAGAACCCTCCAACCAGCGCCACAGGTTCATCGTTTCTCAGTCGCGGATTTCGCCACCTGCTCCCCCTCGCGCTTGATAAATGGCTGTGTTCCAACCCTCGGCCTTGCCACCCTCGATTCTTCGAGCAAGCCCTTATCAACTCGGACTGCGTCACAGTAGTCCACCTCTTAGGTCCTGGATTTCCGGTCCAACGAATATCGCCCCTTATATAAGATCTCCCGTGCTTTCGTCATTTTTTCCCCTCCTGCTGTTCTTTCGTCACAATCTTCAGGCTTCAGTCTAATCCTAGTTCCTAGATGTTATTGGTCAAAAGATACGAATAGATACACGTGATCCTAAAAGCCTCGTGGCTCGAGAGATTTGCGAGACTAAAGGACATTTTTCGGGGTTAAACGACTCTTTTATTGCGGGTTCGGAAAAATGAGCTCTCGTTTTTTCGTATTATAGCCAGTGATCTTTAATGTCTGTCGAATAAAGATTTTCCAAATTTAGTAGGTTGTCAGGAGTGGTCGACTTCTTCTTTGAAAATGATTCCGAATAGAAAAGTCGGGGAAAACCCGAAAAACAAGTGGAAGTAGATCACTAATCGATATCTCGAATGCAAGATCGATGGTGGCGAACTCGAAACAAAATGGTGGAAAAACTTCTCAAGTTTGAATAGAGAAAATTTCTATTCTATTTTTGACATCTAAAAAAGCTGAGTTCAGTTTAGATGAGAAATTCTCTCGACCTGTGTAATTTTAGAAAATATATTTTAAATCTTTTTTTAAAAATACTTAGAACTCATTTAGAAATGGAGGTGGGAGAAAAGTGTAAAATTACGAGAATTGCGTTGGCTGTTCCCAAGGAGGATTCGGGTGGTCTAGTAACTGCCGTAATGTTTGCGCTGAATCCTGCCGAGTCCCGGAGGCTGCCGGAGGTTGCTCTGAGCCAGGCCGGCGAAATGACCCCCGGAGGGGTGATAGAGGCTACCTAATAGCTCACGGAATTGCCTCTGAAACACCTTTTTAATGAACTATTGCTATGGGAAATGAAAATGGGGGAGACGACAAGTCGTTTCGAGTCCCTTTTCATTTCCCTTCTTTTTTCCTCGTCCTCCAGACGAAATGATACAACTTTCAAGATTAGGTAATTACACGATATATAATACTTACAAGTATCACGACTTCCGCTAAAGAACAACAGGACTTAGAGATAATTCAAAAAATAAATAAGGTAAACCTGGTAAAGCTGTAATTCTGCTTTCGTCTTCATTCGAGTTATTGGACTTTCCTTCCTCATTGGAATCAGAATTCGATAAACACAAGACAACAGGACAGGGACTAAAAAAGACAAACCCGCGAGGGAAATTCTCGATGGAGAGAGGCAAGCTGTGCGCAGCAAGACGCCATCCGAAAACATTCCGGGGAATTAGACGAGGAGTCCTGCCAAGGGATCAAAAAAAGGAGAGAGGCGATTTGTCAAAACGCGCATCGCAGCACGCGCTTCTCTCTTTTTCCTTTTCTTTTCTTTGGCTTCCTCCCTCAGACTAGCTCTCATTGTTATGCTAAGTGCGATCATAGATGGAAGATGCGTGCTCGCGGGGAAGTGATCCAGGCTCCCAATCAAGAAAGATGAAGGAGTAGAGAAACTTTCTTGGAATTCCACTGTCAGCATTACTTCGACATCAGTGAACGCGACTCAGATTAAGTCGTAAAGCGATTTTAATAACATGGAAGAAAGAACAGATTCTTAATATAAAAAGCCCCTTAGTAACTCGATTAGAGCTGCGTAAAATTTTTCGGTCGAGTACTTTTTCTGAAATTGCATGAGAGGTGAGTCCCAATGAAAAAAAATTGCAGTGGATTAGAAAAATGACTTTTTGTAACTTGCTCTAAATGTTGACTACAGAATAAACGAGAGTCTAAACCCGAGGAACCATTAGCTATTTACCCGCAATACCACTTTAAACGCTAATGCTCTCTCTTGATGCAAGCCGCGAGAAAATTCCTCTCGATGTCTGCAGTGGTCGAGCTTTGTTTATACATAACTCTCGCCTCTCGAGCAAGAGTGTTGGCTTGGTAACGAATATCCTAATGCGTCACCGGCTTGCCATATTTTACCGCTGTGAAAACGTAAACGCTACTCGGCGATTTTGCCCCGTCTCGCTTGATTTTCTCTCTGATTTCCTGCCGACGTGATTCCTCTAAAGATAAACTGCCTGCAGATTTCACTCTAAAAGAAAATTGGACAATTTAGAATCGTTTTAGAAAATAGATTCCTCATCAAGTATTATAACCGTCGTGAATAAGCGATTCCTAATATTTTTCTTCGCAAACGAGAGCTGAACATTTTTCTCAGCGTGAACATTCTCACAGTGAAAACAAAACTGGGTTTGCAGTTTACGTTTTTATTGTTGACTCAAACGCATTCCCACTTTGAAAAAGGGGATATTTTCAATCGTTTACAATTGGCCCGGCAAAACCGGGTTAACAAAACAGACGGACGAATGTGGATGGAGGTTCGAGACGATACTTTGAAGATCACACGTCTGCAGTTGAGGTTCTCTGTCTAGAAAACCCTTTCCCTCCGCCCCTCTTTTGTACGTTTTATACACTATAAACGTTAACACGCGCTTCTTCGTTACACGATCACTGAATCATTGTTGGTGATAGATAGCGCAGCTGTTGCTGGGTGCGAGATCACAAGTTCTCAAAATAGTATAACAACAATACGCTCAACCATGTCTCACGAGACCAAATCGAATTTTAATGAAACGTTCAAATAATCTATTAATAGCATTGATAATAATGAAGTACAGTGGAGAACTATATTTTTAAATAAATATGTTCCATATTTATATTCCATGTACTTCTGCAAACATATATTTTTTTTTTTTTTGATAATTTTTCCTAATTCTAGTGTGATCCTAATCTGGAAACCTAGCAAGGATCCCATGAAAAAATCCAATTTTTAGAAAAGATAGAAATTATATCGAAAATAGACTCTAGCCACTCTTTCAAAGTAAATCGTTTTTCGACTTCTGATATATATCAAAAATCGAATCATTGGAACTTAGAATCGGAATCGAGGCGGAGTCGCTTCCTGTTATCGAGTTGAGCGCAGAAAAGAAAATGTAAATCAGACCTTGGCTCTTAGGGGATGAAGGCGACTCCCCGAACGCCCAGGGTGTGTGTCAGTGGGTGGAATGGAGGGTTGAAGTTGATCGGTTCAGGTTCGCTTAACCGATGCAAATGCAACTCTCGCCAGGGGTTGGTTGTTTCGTCGCCAGGTTGATATATGGCCTCTCTCACGTCCTCGCGAACTTCTCTCATCCGGCATCTCTCATTTTCTGACAACATTCAAGCTCGCAAACACACTTTGCAAGTTCTCTAAATATTCCAACTCTACCTCCTCTAGCTTCCCTTGATTCCTTTTTAGCCAAGTTAAAGTTTAAATAATCATTTGTTGGCAAGCTTTGCAGTTTAACTGATAACTCCAATAAAAAAAGTTGCCTCCTTCTTCTCCCCTTTCGTTTTATCAAATGCTTTATATTTTCAGTTGGTCCTTTTTTCGATTGGTTAAGCGGAAGCAGGCTTTAGGCGAAACAGGGGGTTCTCTGTATTAGTTTTTACGAGGATAATACACAACGTTTAAAGGGATAAGGGATTAAATGCCACGAGAGCACCTGACCACCCTCGTCGGTAGTAGGTGGCTACATACGAAGGTCGACTTTAGATCTTTCGGGCTTAAATTCAGGGATGAAGCTAAATAATGCGTAGGTCAAGCAGTAGGGGATGCGCTCTGTTAGGACACTTGTTCTGCTTCCAGGAAATCCACCCCAAAACGTACGAAGAGAGAAATGACTGTTTCGACCCAAACCTTATCCAATTACATAACTATCCTCATAGCAATATATTTAACTTTAACGATGATAGTTTAAAACTTCATAGTATTACTTTAAAAGTGATACTTTTTTCTGTTAAACTATAATATTTTTTGTAGAAAGATTGTTGTGACCAAACGAATTATTTGTCAGAAACCCGATGTTAATTGATTTTTCTAAGACATCTTTATGGAAAAGCGTGGACGGAAATTTGGAAAGGAGTCAAGCTAAGCATAAATGAAATGCAAACGCTGCATGTCTCGAGGGTAATAAATCACGGCCGAATGTGGCAACGGCGAATACATCGTTTTCTGCGTTAATTCTAATTCTGTGAAATCCTAATCTCCTAACGCGCGTTCACTCATTTCGATTCAGCAGTTAGTACTAAGATGTAATGCAATGGTGCTCGTAGAAACTGTTTTAATGATCGTCGTGCGAGTCTTTTACGGCCGTAAAGGGCGTCATAAAGAGGGAAATACGCGCGACATTTGACCGAAAGATGCACGATTGTCGCCGGGCAGCTTATGAAATACTGCTCTCTCTTTCTCTCTGTATTTCCCTCTCTCTCTTGCAAAGAGAATCGTGATATTCATCCACACGAGCAACTGAAATCTCGATCGTAAATAGGGGATCGCCGGACACGATAAATGCATAATCAAAGTCACGGATCGATGACATGGTGCTTTCAATCGACATTTATCAGGATTTTATGGAATGCGAATTGTTACTGACAAATAGGCTCTAAAAATAACACTGAAACTTTTTTTTTAGCGTTCTTCGCAATCATTTGTAATACCGCGGTTTTTTTGTAGTCATATTTTTCCAGAAACATCAAGTAAATTGTTTGAGTCTTCAGATACACTTTTGGTAATTTTTCTCACCTGAAAGTGTGCTAGAGTGATGCCGGGTCTTTTACCTGTATTAGGGGTCGATGGCTCTTTTCAAAAAGCACTCTCGCTGAAGATGAAACCCCATGTGAATGTCTTCGACGCCCACGATGCTATCCATATAATAATAGTAGTTTGCTCCCTTGGAAAGACATGTCGAAATGGTAGATTCATTTTCTTCGGAAAGCATCATAAATAACTTTTCTCTTATTCTTCAGATGAAATCTTTGAACAATAGGGTCATTGGCCTATTCTTATTATCTTTTAAATAACTTTCACATGAAATTTTTGCATAAAATTCTCTAACGTCGGAAATGTTGCCGAGGTAGCCATTGATCTTGAGTTTAGTTTTTCCCCGCACTCGAATTCTGCAAGGGGTTTCTCGCTCAACAAAATATGAGTAAAAAACTACGAATAAGAGGGTGAATGTTGGCTGCGTTCATAAATAACAGGACCACGTGACAGCAAGGCGAGCATCGCGTTTGTTTTTCTTGCCACTTGTCTCTTCTTGTAATCTACGCTCGGAGAAGAAAACTGTGCTCTGCTTCCGTCCAAATTAAATTCAGAAATAAAATTTTAATGATCGAAAATGACATTTTAATCAAGGAGATGAATATGTTTGGAATATTTCCTCAAATATATTCAAGGTCAATCGAAATGAACTAAAATCAATCATATATTCAGTTGAATCAGTCAAATGGATTTTCGTGTATCAGGTTAGATGTGACATTGGAATACATATAATTTATACGTTGCTGTAATGTAGAGATGTGTAGTGATAAAGAATGGAAGGGGTTGTTTGGTATGTGATGTGTCTCCACGCTGAGTGCATACTGCAATATTTACCCCTCTTGTCTCTCAACATTCAACCCTCATACCATGGAGCATGACATTATTTACGCCCCGAAACATCACCTCAATTTAAGAAATTCTATGTAAAAAAAAAAGTGATGTTACCTTATATCTCGAAAATATTGAACACATTGTTATTGAAGATATTTTCGAACTCAAAACAATTAATGTCAAAACGGTTTATATTAAGGCAGTTTTCGAATTAAATTAAAAAAATATTCAAGATACCTAATAAATCTGAAAAGATTGCAGAAAATACATGAAACTCAAATATTTTAACAGAGCAAGACTTTAGAAATAATAACAGGGTATCAATTACGTAACTTCATTAATTACTTTACTTCCACCTCACTTCCTCTTCAGTCTTGTAGTTCCTTCAATTGTTTCTCAATCGTTCCTTTCAATTATGGAAGTGAAGTTAAAGTGAAGAACAAACGTAAATAATCCCCTGATTATTTCTCTTCCTACAGGAAAGGGATGCTCTTCTCGATTATTTTAATTTCATAATGATGATTTTGTTAAAATCGACTGAAAAGTACGTCTTTCGAAGAACAATGGAATCGACAGGCCTGCTGTAATCAGTAAGGTCATCGAGTTGAAGTAAACATGGGCGATTAGCTCACTGGGTTAAACCAGCGGCAGTGATTCGTTTACGTCGAGGTACTGGGCTTATTGTTAGGTGCAGCGTAGTACACTCAACAATGCATTCAAATCTTTATGGACCCGGCGGCTCCACCAAGCGAGCATCGATGTAAGACAATAGCTGATTATCTATCCGACTGCCTTGTAAGGCGAACACGCAGAACGCACGGCATGTCGACATCGCGCTGCTCGCCAAGACATTATATTAACATGCGGATAGACTAAGCCTCGCGGCGCAGAAACCTCGTCCAAACGACTGCGAAGTACGAACCTCCATCGTTCTCTGATGTCGTTCTTGCCATAAGGACGAGGAAAAGGGGCACGACGCCTAATGAAACGGAGAAACTACAAAGGAGATACTATCAATTCGAGAGGATTTAGCGAACAATGGACTTTACGGAAGTCGTCATCGAGGAAAAATGTTAGTTACATGTTCTGAAAACTAGAAAGATAATAAGGTGAGGCATAAGTTCGTGAAGAGTTCGATAGATGAATAAGAAATCAAGTTTTTTATGTTTAAAGACACCTGCGTTCTCGACTCGATATTAAAGACCGAATCGCCTTTCGTTAGGCCTGTCGACACGTCATCTTGCATGACTCGAAGCAACCCTTCGGTCTCCGGCAATAGAAAAAAATCCCTTCGTGGCATGACTGTGCGGTTTACCGCAGCCGTAAGCCATTGACATATTTTGACTTTGCCGCCGGCGGATATTTCATTTCGTTACTTTGCGGTTTCCACCCCTGCACCAGCAAACGTGTGTCCATAAAAGCTGCTCGTTATTAGAGTTCAAGACTGAATCACGACGAACATTGGCCTCGGAGAACTCGACTCGGCTTTCACGTGTCAGAGCTGGGGAAACTAGAAAATCATAAGTAATTACGATTTTATGTGAGTAATGTGGAACTAGTTTTGATGGGAAGCAACGACTTAAATCAGCTGGGAGCTAAAGGATTTCAATGGCTCCCAAGTGGGCGATAGCTCGATAATTTTTAACAATTACTGCGTGAAACCACGTCTTCCTTCTTCGGCATATCACAGGAAATGGCGATGCGCCTCGATGAACTTTATAATACCTTCGTGCGGTGGTACTTGGAAACGGGGCCCTAAGGGCGCGCGAGTGTTCATGTGCGCCCCCGCCGTGTGACTAATTGACTTCGTACGGCAAGCAGTCCGATTTTGTAATTATTGGCTCGAAACGATTGCAATCTGTGCTGCCCACGCAAATGTAATAGTCTTTATTGTCGGCTAATAAACTCGTAAATAAATAATGAGGGCGCTGGTAAAAATGGAATCTTAATACCTTAAGATTGTAGTTGAAATAAATGGGTGAATCATATCTTTGATTCTAGAGTTTCAGAGTTGGGTGGTAATTCAAATATGCTGCTTGAACTCGGCTAATGAAATATCAGTCAAAACTGACAGTATCAGGGGTAAATTGGGGATCAAAGCTATTTTTTCATCAGAGTATAATCTCAAGATTAGGATCGCGTGATTGTAAAATTACTCGTGATGTGCGAGGCACGACGGTGATAGTGATAGAGAGAAGGAAGGTGGATGAAGGTAACCATAGCGAGAAACTAGGGTAGAGGTTGCATGACTTGGTGAGTTTCTGAACAATCGTAACTAGCTTTCGGTAAGCCGGGGCCTTTCTGGGTGGATCCATGTGGTGTCTTCCCACGTCAAAGTGACAGACAGCCAGGCTTGACGGACGGATGAACGTACGTACGGACAGACAGACAGACAGACAAGTAGAGAGACGAGCCGAGACCGGTAGCTTGTATTTTATTCAGGTCCGGCGACCGAACAATTACCAGACACACTACAGCGCACGCACCCGTATCAATGTATTCGAATGCGCGAAACATTGCGAGACATAACAGGATGTACCGGAAGGCTACAGGATAATTCGATCGTAATGGATAATTATCTTCGAACGAGGTTCGCAGGAGGATGATGATGATGGCGGATAGCATGAAACCACCAGTGCGCATCCGTTGCGACTATGCTTCCGCAATCTTGTCTCAATTTGTTACGCGATATCTAGGATCTGTAAGACTCGACTCGAGCTGTCCCTTATTTTTTAAGGTGAAAATTTACTTTCTCACACCCACGGATTTTGTTACGATTAGGAGTAGGGCAATGCTTATTAAATTTCAGCCAATTTGGTTAATATTTACCCCTCCCGCACATCCCTTGACGTCAGTACCAATTTGCCAAACCACTTTTCATGCTTCCGTTACAAATCCTTGTTTTCCAATCCACTTTTCCAGCCCCTTTCCAAATTTGAAATAACTTTTTCAAACTAATTTTCCAATGCCCTTCTCCAAACTACTATAGATAAATCAATGAGAACAATTGACTGATTTGTCAGTCGTCATATCGAAATTGCTTGAACCAGTCAAAAGACTGGACGTAGATAGCGCAAGATCACAAAGTTTCTCCCTTCATTCCAAAAGTCTTGCGTAATTTGTGCGTGACCACTTAAGAGAATGTTTGATCATAATATAATTTATCATGCTTCAAGACAAACGTCTTTGCAAAGAGTAATTTATTTTCAAGCTTAATTAGAGGTTGATGCGACGTAGGTACAGCCCTGAGGTGCAAGGAGGTGGACGTATGCAGTGGTCATTTGGTACTTCTAATCACGCACTACCTGCCCGAGTTATAAATGATAGCTGGAACTCGGATCTGCTGCCGTCTATCAATTTTTTCCGGTAATAACAACAGCAGCGACGACGACAGGGACGTGCACGACCACTGCAATAATACTAATAACAATATCCGTCGAGAATGAGCGATTGCAATCGTTCAAAAAAGCATGCCTGGATCGGCAAAACGGGATTTCTCTGCTCGGTTTCATCGTCAGTTTATTCCTCTTACCGCTTACTTTACTGGTGCACTTCTTCCTCGCACCACTTTGTAAACACTAAGTAGCTCTATTGTACAATTGGAATCGGATGCACTTCTTACTGTCGGAAAAGTTTATACGATGATCAATCGCATTCGTAATGGTTCCCATGAAAAAGAATGACGAAGAATCTCTAAGTATTCAATTACGAGATCCTGTAACACCGTTTTTGATCGCTATCTTCCATGATTTAATGTTGTGTACATTCTACGATGTTATGAACACGGGTTTGCACTCCTTTAATTGAAGCGGTTAATTAACATTGGATATCTGAAAATTCTTCATCAGTTTCAGGGAGAGAATCCAATCTTTAGAATGTTGCAGAACTTTGCAAGATAAACTTTTTTGATTATAAACAGAGTGATCTATAATCAGTATACTGACAAATTCTGAATCATTCAAATAAAATCAAAACTTCAGGCACCTTAACTGAAACTCTAGACCAGCATTTGAAAATATCCTAATCCGAGGGATTGCTACCATTAGTAATATCTCGGGAATCGGCTGGATTCCATCTGGCTATGTGAATTATCGGGACACCATACCACGAGGCCGACAATCGTGTCCGTGGAACATGGTTCTTCGCATGGTCGCATCGATGGAGCACAATGATGCTGCTTCTCGAAAGCGTGTTGATCCACACACGTAGCGACGCGAGGTGCACGGGTCACATTCCACGAGGCATTATTTCCTTGCTCACTTCGAGGTCCAACAAAAGGCAGCTTCTCTCAAAAGGAGAACCCGTCCTCCGCCTTCTTCTCCACCTCTTCCTTCGTCCTCTACTTCGCTTTCTCGATCCTCAACCTCGGACGAGTCTCATTAATAGTATTCACCAAAGAAGATTCCAGCTTGATCGCGTCCAGGTTATGCCGACCTCTCCTGTACTATCTCAACCATACATGTGTACCTTAAATATTTTTAACGAACTTGCTTCAGATGATGCATGCATTCCCAGAGATTAACCTCCCTTTCTACTCTAACACTTCAAGCATCTGAAGGTCCCAAAGTTACATTCTTCTCGGTTACATCCTCGGTCTCCCTTTTCTATAAAAGCTTTTTAGAATAGAATCTCTTTAAAGATTGACATATCATCTACTGCACAAATTTCCTTGATCTTGAAAAGCTTCAAGTTCCGTGATTTCCGAAAGTATCGTGTCTGATAATTACCAGGATCTTGTGTTCTCACGCGATACCAAATTGAAACTCCAACTGCAGCTTTCAATACCGGAAAGATCCTCACCCAAAGTTCCAACTTCAGCTCCCGATCAATCTAATCATTGATCCGAAGGCTTTTTCTCTTGTCTAAAGTAAACTTTTCCTGTTCCTTATTCCGAGTTTGACCTCCAAGTTTCCGATCTCTCCATCGCCCACCTTTTCGGGATCTTGAGATACTCTGTCGATGGAGGTGGACGCACATAAGGGTACACCCACACCGGCAAATAGCGCCAGGGGGTCGTGTGATTTGTGACCACCCCGAGAAGTCACACAGCGGCTGATATATTTCACGGACGGTCGTCTTCTCCACCTCCACCTTCTGCTCGTTGCTCCACAAGCAAGCGGTTCACTATATGCCGTTTTAGATCGGCGAAGGTAGGGGCCGGCAGCCAACATTGTGCCATATACATGAGCGGTCAGCCGCCTTTACACGCGGCTACATCGTATTTACATGAGAAAGGAGTCCTCCCCCTCACCTCTTCATCCTCCACCTCCGTGTCTACATTTCTGATGGGAGAGAAGGCGCCCCTTGAAGATCTCCCTCAGTGTAAACACGGTTCATCATTATCGCTGAGGGAGCCTATATTTCAAAATCTCAACCTACGCCTTTCTCAAAAAACCTCCCAAGTTTTACGCCACAACTGCCTCGAGTTTTAGGCAGGTAAAGGTATAAGGTGCAGGTAAAGGTTGGTAACGGTGCTTTCATCAAAAATTGATGAAAATTTGGAAAGTGGTTTTTCAGATAAAGCCAATCTCTTCTCATATGACAAGAATGTAAACCTCTCACATAATTTGTGCATGGCTTCCAAGCAGGTGAATATGAAGATATTGAAGAATTATTGAAGTCGTAAATTTTGGTTAAAATAGGGGAAGGGATGTGAGACTCTCTAGAATCTAGTTACTGAGCTGCCAGGGAGGAATGTTTTAACCGGTAGCGAGTGGGGCCATTATAATGATTCGAATCTACTGAGTCTCTCTCTCTCTCTCTCTCTCTCTTGTTCGAGAGACACTCCTGGCTGGAGTCCTGACCGCTCGTTATTAATATCAAATAACGAGATGCTTCGCCGGGCCGAAGGCATGCGTGGATGGTATTCTTTATTAACGATGCTTACAGTTCCCAGGATCGTCCTCGCAAAAAAAATCCTTGCACAAATGCGAAAGAGGTGTTTCTCGACAAGAAGCTGACGGACTTTGGAATTTGGAAAAATTTGTTAATGGCATTCGCTGAATAAACCTGAATCAAGATTTCAGATATGTACATATACGTGATTAATTTTAATTAAACTAAGAAGCAAAAGGAAGACAATCATCAGTAAATACAGTTGGAGTCGTTTAAACTTTTTCCAGAGACCAGATTGCATCGATATTAATTACACTTCCTTAATCTTAAATTCAACGCTAAACATTCACTTTATGACTTTTCATTTATTCACCACTCATTTATTTACTTCTTATTTATGTACTATATACTTATTTATTTACTTTTCTTAATTATCAATTACGGAGAAATTGTGGGTGATAAAGTGCAATTTTTCGTCTTGAAGAGATATGATTTTCTGAAAAAGCGAAGGCAATACGTAAACCGCACCGAACGTGAGAATTTCCAGGTAAAAGGACTGCGGTAACTCCGCACGATAAGACCGTTTGCTTGGCGAATAATGTTGCAGTTACGACATTACTTCTCTTTCCCGGAGAAAATACTGGATATCGAGGGAATATGAGCTTACTGGAATAATTATGAAGCTTGGGGTACAACTAGTCGTCCTACCGTGCGCGTGAAGCAAACGCGCTTTCGTATAATTATCGATAGTCGCGATAAGGTTTATCCTGCTGAGTGAAAAATGCCGTAGTTTTTATCCAAGGCGGATTACGTGCCGGAGTGACTCTAAAAAT
The DNA here is from genome assembly GCA_900474325.1 of Synergus umbraculus. Lineage (NCBI taxonomy): Eukaryota > Metazoa > Arthropoda > Insecta > Hymenoptera > Cynipidae > Synergus > Synergus umbraculus. Next base: position 25,120 of record UCOK01018954.1, read on the forward strand.
GTCCGATAAACTTGCCCAAGGCTTGATCGCGCTGCAAACAATATTTAAGTAGAAAAATCCACCTTTCGTCGGACAAGAGTTAAAATTCACCTTTCTTGGAACATAAAACTTCTAATAACTGACATGTTTTATGAAGAGAAAGAACTTCCCGTTTCTCGTTCCTCTTCTTCCATGAAAAATCTTTTACATACGAGCGGAACGAAGTGGAGTCTAATATACTTCGATATGAGAATAGAGGGCATGCCCCTAGAGAATTTATTAATATGTCAGTTATTATAGTATTATGTTGCTTGCGGGAACTCTATTCCTGCCCCCTTGCCACCCCCTCTGTTGACGTAAGAGGCCACCTCTTTTTCATCGGAATATCTCGCTTCGCTCGCGCTGTTAACGAATGCGGTTATAATTGCACACGAACCTAATGGTTATTGATGGTCCTCTTTACTTTCTCGTGTACTAAGCCGGCTCTGATGCCAGGTTATAGAAACGATGCTTTTGGAATGATAGACCCCCCGTCGCCCTGTGAAACGAATAATTGGATTCGCTATCATTCCTCTACGAGGGATTGAAAAATTGTGAAATAAGTTGAATCCTCCTGAAGTCACTTGAAGTTATTTGAATTCTCGTGAAATCATAGAACTGAAAGTTCATAGAAAATGGAATTTTTATTTAAAATTACTTTATTTTGCTTGAAATTCTACAAAAACCTTAAAAGTTACTTAAAATCCTTTAAAATGCTATAGAATTTTTTATAATGACTCAAAGTTTTTCAAACTCATGTAAAATCACTTAAAATCTCTTAAAATCCTTTAAAGTCGCTCAAATTCCCTTAACATACTCTAAAATACCTCAAAAATTATTGAAAATGATTTCAAGTGAATTCAAATGACTTCAAGTAACTTGAATTTATTAAAATCTCCTGAAATCAGTGAATTCACATGAAATCACATGAATTCACTTCAAGTCACCTGAATTAACTGGAATTTTCCTAAAATCTCTTGAAGTCCGTGAAATCTTTTGGAGGCATTGAAATATCTTGAAATATCTTAAAGTCAAGAAGTACATCAGAAGTACTCGAGTAGCAATGAAAATATGCCAAAAATCAGCATTTGAATGACGTCATAAATCCTGTCGACTTGGAGACAAAGAATTATTTCGTGTCGAAAAATGATTTCTGCTTTTTGAAGAAAATTCTATTAAATAGGAAGCGATGCAAAATCATGCGTTGGCTATTTGCGAGAAAATTCATGGATTATGCATACTTAGAATGTGCAGAGTCAAGCACACAAACAGTGAGAGAGGGAGAGAGAGAAAGAGAGAGAGAGATAGAGCGACGTGACAGGAATCGTAGAGAGTTTGCCATAAAAACGAAGCGTGGCTGTACCAGTGTTAACGCAGCATCATAGGCTTCCTTCACAAAGACAGCAACAATGTCGCGATAGCTGCACACCGACCCGGCACAATGCTAATTGTACCACGGTACATGAACACAAGCAAGGGTCGCAGACAAACGAAGGCGCACTGCAGAGAGAGAAAAACTGGATAAAGAAAAGAACCGCCAATCGCAAGGAAGTATTCTTCCAACCAAGCAATTGACTTTGAAAAGGAGATTTCTTAAAGATTGTGTAACCACCTATTTCTATAATCGATATTTGCATAATTGTTTCCAAACCCATTTATCAAAGATCATAAAAAAATATTGAAGAGTGACAGAGTAATTTGTGTTTACGAGTGAAAAATTGTCGATGAACGTCGCATTTTGAATTGTATTCCCTTTTTGTTGTATCGATAAAACAGGGCTTGCTGGTAATTGAGCTTAACGAAGTGTCTGGGTTTGTGGAATCGAATGCGCTGGTAAAACGAAAGAGCTGATGAAACGAAGTGCGCTCGCGAGGCACGACGATTCAAATCCAATATTCCAATCGGAGTCAATTACCGACTCACAAAGCTCGGGACAGGCGCGGTGCCTAAATGTCAACTGAGAGGCGGCGGTGTCATTTCGAATACAAACAGGATTACGCGATCTAATTCTCGGCCTGACAAAAGGCTGACAAAGAAAACCACCGTAGTGGAAGCTTGCAGGAAGGGTAGAATGGATACTGCGTCTATTCCTCGTGCCCATTGTTTCCTTCTGTTTTTCATGTACCACGGTACTGTTTACATACATCAGAATGAAATCAATTCCCTTTGTCGAATAATAACGTGGAAAGGATGAACTTTCTCAAAAGATTGTGTATTCCTGTAGATAATCATGTCACGCGCAAATTTCTCCTCGATTGAACCATCAAGAAAATGTCTTCTTTGTTCCGAAAATAGATGTGTATAGTTGTGTGCGCATTTTAAAGACTGAGGGAATTAATTCATATTTTCATAGAGAGAATGCATAAAGAGTTCAAAATTCTACCGGTGGCATTATTAACTATAAGTCTCCCGTCGAATGTTTAAAATTATGCCCCGTGTGGAAAAATGTCAGGGCACTGGCCAGACCGTCTATTGTTTCTATTGAAACTCTTAACAAACAAGACGGTCTGGCCAGCTCCCTGAAATTTTTCCACACGGGGCGTTGTAGATGGTGTTTTTTTAGGGTGAACAATTGAACATTAATGAACGGTCAAAACCTATCTGTCAGGTCAATATAAGATGTATAAAACCCTTATATAATATAAGGGTATATATGTATAAGCCCTTTGCTCTCTCTCAGCTTGTTGAAGGTACAGATTTGAAACCAATTTAAAAATAAATTATAAATAAATTGTTAAGACGTAATAGAAAGTTCCACCAAGTATTTCCGGGAAGATACGCATTATCGGAAACAGGAGATGGCGTTATAGCGGTTGACTGATTTGAGCAAGCTTGCACTTGCAGTGTAAGTCAGGTACGCGAAGGTTATCGTTATCTGGAGACCCACCTCGTCGTGAGGTAAAAGAAATTTAAGCGCCCTCGGCAGGATTATCGGGTACGGCTATCCGAAGATAGCGAAGAGACGGTGTTGGAAAGACAGGTTGGTCGCCGCGGGGGTCTACCACGAGGATCAAGCATGCAACCGAGAAGAAGAAGAAGAAGAAGAAGAAGAAGAAGAAGCAGAAGAAGGAAGAACAAGCTACAAGAAGGAAGATGAAAGTATAAGAAGGTAGATGAAGGTAGAAGAAGGAGGCAGGACATGGGGCAGACTAAAAGCAAGAAAAACTCACCCCTTCGCAGGTTGGTGGGGTACACGCATAAGGCACATGCAAGAGGTAGAGAGCTGCTGGCTAAGTTCCATGTGCACGTGTATACATGCACTTGCGTTTTACCTTGGCGCTTTTTTAATGCTTTTATGCCCACCGCGAGGAGGAGCTATCGGGGATCTTGCGTCGTAAGTCTGGAACTTTATGTTTGCGCGGCTAACCTTCTACTTTGCCATCACCCTAACTTACGATTCGCTCGCATGTTCGCCCGTGCTTGAGAATCTGAAAGGGAGAGAGGCGAAGCAGAGCTCAGCTCGCCTTACTTGAGACGTCCACGTCGCGATCGAGCCGTTCCTGAGGATATACCTCGAACCGTCTATCTGCGTGTTCACTGGTCTTATCTGCCGCAGTTGGTCTGCGTCTAACGAAATTTCCTTCAGCGGAATAAATTCTCGACCCTCGCGAAACTTACGGCCTGGCCTCTGGCCGATGGTAACCCGCCACTGCCAGTGCCATTCCGGCGTTTACAATGTGTGCTGGTCACGTCTACTGTTACACGAATGGAATAAATAGAATAGTTTACCAGTATACTACCATTGACTCCCCTTGTAAAATGGTAGATAAGTTTATCATTCGCTCTGAGAAGAGAAATTACCTTAATCAATTTAACAGCTCAATATGCGTCAGGTTTTGTCAAGTTGATAAACTTCTCCTCGGTTTGTCTCGAAACATACATATATTCTGTGAAGATTATTGACTTGGCAATTTATGACTGAGGACAATGTTTTTTTACTGATTAGGGAGCGAATATTCGGTAATTATGTATTTGATACATTTGTGGAATATTCGGTGTTAGCGTTTAAGAAGTTAATCTTTGTTTTTATACAAATATGTGCCCACTCGGGCACATATAATATAATTGTGAATCAATTGGGTTGAAAAAGGGATTTGGTGTATAATTTTGAGTCAATTAAGTGGAATAAGGAATTTCTGGTACACTTGTGAGAAAAAATAAGTCTACGTCGACAGATATTTCATTTTTGGACCAAAATAAAGATTTCTGTTTCCGTTGAGAAGTAAACAGATATAAATTTAGGTGAATTGTGGCAAAAATCCTCAGATAGAGATATTCTCGGGAGTATCTTGTTTGATTCAAAAGGAGTGGAGAACGTGCACCTAGGTCAAGACTTGTGGCGAGGAGCGATAGGGGTAATAATTTAAAGATTCCATTCATCGGACGGAAGCCAATGGGACGTATGTTTGTGTTCTTTTGCCGAGTCGTTGTGTGTATGGGGGCGTGTAAAGTCTGGTTCATACTCGCGAAGTGATGGTACCCTGAGATATCGATATCTCGTAGAAGGATGCGAAGGGGCTGAAAGGGAGTCGGGTGGAGGGAGAGCGAGCGAGACAAAGATAAAGAGAAAAGTGCAGGAGGCTTACGGACACTCCAGCCAGCCCCAGACCAGCTAATGTATGTAATTGATCTATTGTGCGATGCATTAGCCCTGCGGGCTCCAAGATAGGTTGTCCGCCCTTCCGGAAGTGGAAGGGGCCGATCGGAAGAGAATTCGAGAGGAAGAGAAGGAGCTCAATGGAAGCTATGGATTTAGAAGGCTCTTCTTATTTAGTTCATGTCATTAAGTTAGACTAATGTCCATTTTTTCAAAATCCTCCCATTCCTCTTATTTCAGTGCTTTTTGTCAGGATTTCACATAGCTTTCATTTCAGAGAAGATCTTTCATTTTCGAGAAGTCGAAAGTATTTTAAATTTCAGGCACATTCATTCTCAACCGTCAAAATTTTTGAGAAACTTTGACGCTCCCTTTCATCGAGTTGCATATTCCCACCGGATTCCGTTCATTCTACGAATAATTGCTACGGAAGGTGATGCGGAATCGCGGGAAGTTCACAGCTATTATTACCACGATCGCTAGAATGTCGGCCCCTGGTTTGTGGGGGTTTGAAAAGTGTAGAAGGGGAAGACCCCCGGACAAGGAGAGATAACGTGAGCTAGCAGGAGAGACTAAATGAACGGGGGTGTGGGGCAGCAGCCCCCTACTTACGTAATTTTAAATTAAACTGTGACGTTTTCAAATTAACGTTTTTGCCCCAACCTCTCCTGGCCGCGCTCTCTCGTCCCTCTCTTCTCTCTTGCTCTCTCATTGGAGCGCTAGACTCGAGGTAGAAACTTGTGATATTACCGGCGGGGCTTTTTCGCCGGCGCGCGTAATTTAGGTACCAGGAAATTGGTTTTCTCGACAATGAAATAGAAGAATGCGATGGGTGCGAGCGCATGAAAAAGAAGGAATAAAAATCAAGTTGAGAGGAGAGGACAGAGGGTGAGAGATCCTCATGCACTTACCAGTCCCGCTTCATTATTAAGGTATGACTGCGAGGCAAGCTGAATGCAGTCTGAATTCATTTTCTCGTTAGAAAAATGTGCATTGTCTTCATGTGTCTGCGATCTGGAATCCGCGTATGTACTTGAGAATGAGCATAATCTCATGTCAACGTCGCTTCTAATTGGAAGAGATTTATCCATTTTTTTTTCAAAACGGAAGCAGAATGCTCGGAACATGCCTGAAGCACATTTTTCGTATGCATTTTTCGCGCTTTTCTCGCTGTTGGCCACACTGAGTAATGAAGCAGAAATAAATTCATAATCTATGCGTGTTCTGAACAATGTATATATACTTTTCAGTGCCATCTGTATAAGAAGGTACAGGCCGGAACCCGAGAAGATCTCATCTCACGCCTTAGCATGAGGCGGACCACTCGGTTGGCAAACCAGTTTTCATATTTTTCGCGGGCTGCGATAAATTTGCAACGAAATACGCGAAAGATACACGAACCACGTGGTCTTTTGTGTCGAGTCACACATGTGTGTCGGGTATCCAGATTCGTGTGCGACTGTCCCGCGAATAAGTGTCCGAAAGTAACCGAATGCGTAAATGTACAACTTGCGGAATTTCACGATCCTTGTCCTTCTCATGTTTTATGATGCCCACAACACGCTGAAAAAAGAATACCACGCTTGCATTACACTTATACTAATTTGCATTTAGACAGAATTATTACGGTAATACTTTATCCATGTTATTACTTTTACATGTTGCAGGTTTTTGTCGAGATTTTTTGACCAAAAATACTTGCTAAGATTAAACCCAGTAGCATAATTTTATTGAGTATTTTACAATATGTAGTTTGTTTCAAAATAATAGTTTTCATTTCAATCAAATCTACAATTTAGTCTCAAGAATAAAAAATTAAGTCAATTCTTCAATTTCATAAATAAAAAATGTTTTATTTAGTTACTAATAAAATGTTTTTATTTCTGTTACAGGTGAGTACACTTTGGAGACAAATTTGAAAAATCGTATGTATGAAGTTGTCCCCTGATAGGTAAGCCCTCACGTTTTGTGAAAGTTTCAAGCTTCGAAGGTGAAAAAGACTTCGGAATTGCCTTCAAGTTCCGTCGACAGGAAAGAGATGTTCGGTCATCCGGAAGAACAGACGGAAACCGCGTTAGAATAAAAGAAAAAGAAAAAGAAAGGGGATGAAGGGACCCGATTCGAAACCCGGATGGCAAGCTGACCGGAAGTGACTCATTCCACTGAATGCGTTCGTTTTCTGCTTTCCGTTATTCTATCCCCTTTTTTCAAATCAGAGATGAGTGCCAAAAGAAATTCTCCACAAACGTTTTAATTCAGCCTGAAAAGGAAACCCCTTTCAACAATAGTTACAAGTCATTATGTTATGATTTGAGTGAGAATAAGCAGAGTTTAATAATAACAAAAATAAGAGGGTGATTTCCTGACGGATGTGACTTTCCGCGAATGAAACTATTTCATTCGCTTCGTAAATACAACCGCAATCGAAAAAAGAAAGACCCTTCTCAATAATAACTTTACTACTAATTGAACTTGGGAAAAAATTTGGATCAGAAAATATTTTTTTTTATATAATTACGACTCAATCGAGTTAAACTAAAGTTTTTGGGTACAATTATGAGTCAAATTAGTTTGGAAAAGAGATTCTGGGTATAATTTTGAGTCAATAGGCTCGGAAATTAAATTTGTGGTATAATTTTGACCGAATTGAGTTGAAAAAAAAATTACAGTATAATTGCAAGTCAAATAAGTTGGAAAAGAGACTTAGGGTACAATATTGAGTCAATTGTATTGATAAAGCAAATTGCGGTATAATTTTGAATTAATTGTATTGGGAAATGGTCTGGAAGTATAATTTTGAGTGAATTGGATCCGAAAAGAAAATATTATAAATGCGATTCGATCCTAAATTGAAACCTTCACCCCAATTTTCAAATTTGAAGCAATAGGCCTTCTAAACTTAAAACCCTCATAAGGAATTTAGCTTAAAGTAGTTACGGAACGGGAATGCGGGGGTGAAAGTTGGGTTGGTTGATGCATGGGGTTGTCGCACGTTGAGTCATGTGTCATTGGTCTGCTCTCAATCGAGAGTGCCGTATGTCCCGGTGGTATACGTTAGTCCCCATAGAGCAAGAGTAGAAGAATGAGGAGCGAAGAACGGAATGGAGCGGTAAGGGTCGAAGGGAGGTAAAGGGGGTGGGGCAATGGGCCGTGAACCACCGCCACGGCGTAATGACGCGGCTCTCCTTTCAAAGATTGCATCGCAGGAAAAGCTCTGTGGAAGCTCTCTATATATGTATACATATATATATGTATGTTCGTATACATACACCAACATTCATTCCTATAGCATAGGAGAATCGATACGATGGCTCCAGGAATCCGGGAGAGGATTTTACGTTAAAATACTGCAGAAAATAATGGTCCGATACCGACGGTTCGTCGGTCGGTTGGCTGGTCGGTGGTTTGGTTCGTTCACGGTTCGCGGCTTCCTGTGCCGAATTACCATGGTCGATGCATCCTTTTAATTGCAAGGCTACCCCCCGATTCGTTACGAATCGGAGAATCGCAGGCAAGAAGTACGAGTTCGAAACTCGTTATTTATCAAGTCTCCTCTTCCTTTTGGATAAAAGATAAACAATAACATTCTCACATTTCAGTGGAATAAACGCTACTTCGAAGAGATCGTTTTATTCCGATCAAGGTGAAATTACGGTGGAATATTCGAGGGGTGTAATAAGAATGAAAGATGGCTCTGCGAGGCTGAAATTAAGTGTAGAAAGAAGTGCGCTCATATCGGAGACTCTTGAACCTTCGGGCGAGATCACGACGATGTGATGAAGAATAAGAAGTTAGAGAGCGGAGGGAAAGAAGATTGGAATGGGTATCGAAGAGATGATTACGTTCGCAGGATAGAAGATGAGCAAACGGAGAGCGAAGATTCGAGGAGGAAGCAGCGGAAACTTTTAAAACGGTTTTGATTTGATTCTCCGACTTTGGGGCGACGTATTTAAAGTTATAAGAACCAATTTAAAAATCAGGCTGCAGAGATATCGTCGCGAAGTAAAGTCTCGGCAAAAGAGGCAGGAAGGCGTTCGTTCGAAGTTAAATCCCGGAATCTTAGTTAAAAGAGGCAATTATAGGGTCGCCAAGCTACAAGCAAGCAGATACGCGGTCGCGAGATAAGGAAAAGTGATAGTCGACCCTTCCTTTCCTCATACTGTGGACCGCAGAAGTAGCGTCTCTAGATTCCTGATGGTTAAAGATCTAGAGAGATTATATTTTTTATGATTTTGTAATAATAATGTAATATATTTATGAGAATAATGTTTTACGTAAAATGAATTGTATTTAAGGGAATGGATGCTAATAATATCAACCCCACAGCGAGGGTCAATCACCCTGATTGCAGAATCGTGTGCAAACTGAGTGATGGATGTCAGGACGCGTTCTATTGCTTCCTTTTATCAGGCTGTGGACACCCGTCGTTTTAACATGAGAATATAGAAGGGAACGCATATATTATCGCCACCCCGATTCCCGCTCTGGGGATTATCCTGTCGTTGATTTAGTACTGAAATGCGGAAGAACTTGATGTCTCATAATAGGGACTTTTCTTCCATTTCTGCAAGACTTGCTTTGTACTATGAGTCCGCAAACTGAATTTCAATCTCTTTGGATACATCACCCTAGAATTTCATTATTTCTACAATCAATATTTATGATTTTACACATAATATTGAAATTAAGGAAATAAGTGAGAATGACAAGTTTTAGGACAGCAGGTGCTGGCATTCGGGTCGGACTCGGGCTGGTAGGTTATTGGGTTACTGGATAGAGCCCGTGAGTAAAATTCATAGGACAACTAGCATCGATTTGTCAGGTTCTACGCTAGTTGGACATCTAGATGAAACATCAATGCGTATGTGTTCGAAACACGTGTCGAATGTGAATTCACCAGGGACATTATTTACTGTGCTGGGCTTACTCTTCTGAAATGAAGTCAGAAGGGTGCCTCTGTGAAAGATCAACACCTAATCATCGTGGATGATTAGATGCTGGAATCGATCAAGCCTAGTACTGAATTTAATTTACTTTAATTCAATTTAATTTAGTTCAATTTAGTTTAATTGAATTTAATTCGGACCAGCCCTATTCGTGCTATTTCACATTGGTACCACCCTAGCTCCCGCTACCGAAAAACTGCTCTTGTTCTGGGCTTGAAAAAAAAAAGCAAGTCGTAGCACTTCAATCCGCGTATTTTCAGATCCCAGTATTCCGCTCTATTTTGCTGAGCAGTTCGTCATCGGGTAGGACCCGCAGTCTGGATGGAACAGGACCAGAGGCTGGTGCGGCGAAAATGGAGGCGGAGGTGATGGTAGAGCGGGTGGTGGGTTGGGGAGAGTCGGTAGCAGTAGCAGCAGCGTGTTTGCAGATCCTCTATCGGGCGCTTCGGCCTCCGATCCACCCCATTCCCATCCGCCCCTGGAGTCTGGATGTTGGGTTTGGGGGTAGCGGCAGGCGGCGCGAGGCAGATAAGAGAATTGCACTGTCAAGGCGGAATGATATATTTGACCAACATTTCCATATAACCCCCGGTAGAGGCGCTTCGCGCATCACTCGACAGGCCAAGCTCTCTCTCTCTCTCTCTCTCTTTTTCTCTCTCCTCTCCTCTGTCCCAAATTCTCCTTTTCCTTCTCACGTCCTTTATTTCCTTACTCGCTCCGTGTCTTCAACCATCCTCTCCCTGATTCCTTCTCTGCTCTTCTCCACCAAAATTGCCTTTCGGGTCAGCTCACTTATGAGAAGAAGTGCACAGAGAAAAAGTTTTTAAGGAAAAATCAATTATATTTTAGTTCATCTTTCAAAAATTCTCCCAAATTCACCTATTCCATATTCTTCAGGGACGCAATGATCAGAAAAAAGCCTAGGAAGCAGACATCGGGGATCAATGAACCTTAGATAATCGTCATGAGTGTATCGATTTAGGTCGTCGCAATCGGTTTATCCATTCTTATGTCAAACAGACTTGACCAAGCGGAACAGTTCTAAAAGGAGGCGGAACATCAGCCGAGTCATCACGACGGTGCACTTTTATCGTAAGCCTTTCTGCTACCAGCGATCCCTCGTAATCAGCAGTTCACTTCAGTGACCCGATGTGTATCCTGTCAAAAATTATTGCCAGAACTATCATTAAGACTCGATCAGAAGAAAAGCTGTAATGCCTTTTAAGATCTCATTTACACACTGAAACAAAAGAATAAAGAGTTTCAAGATTCACAAGAGAAAATGCAAATCTGTTAAAACAAAAAAAAAAAAAACAAGAAAAAACAAATAAAAAAACAAAAAGAAAAAGTAGAGCTCACCGAGTTGTAACTTGAGATTTCGAATTTCGAACGCGTGAATGACTCAAGATTATGATCCCGAATAAGGCATCTGCTGCCATTTGGTTCTTTACGATTGGTAAGATGTTATGTGCTGCTCATATGCGAAGAATAAAAAAACAAAGACAAAGAAAAGACGAAGGAGCACCAGTGAGTTGGAAAAAAGGAAGACGAAAAAGGATAAGGATGTACGGCGATATTATCTCTCCTCCATGCCGCGTGAGTTCTTCGTGGCACGCCAAGAGAAACCCCCCGTTGGGCGCTGCGTGTGTTAATTTGAATCGAGAAAGATTACGCGGGGACTCCCTGTCGCGAGCAGCCATTTTGTATCAAAATGTCGATAAAGGAAGTCGGCCAGCCTGTTCGGTTCCCCTTTGCGTGATTATCCATCCATCGCAATTTAAGTGTAAGCGCCAGAGAGGCTCAAAAATTCTACAGGCGCCCAAAATCCACGGGACTCCAGCTAGCGGATTATACACAATTCACTCCAAAAAAGCTCTATAATTAAGCTAGATTACATTTCGCATCTGGCATTCGTAAACATAGTGAAGATTAAATCTGTCTCTGAGGCTCATCGCAAGTTAAGTTTAACTTAAGCATCCTACAAAGGATTGCAGAATTTTCAGCCGGTCTTCACTGTCCGACATTTTTGAAGGCATCTAAAGTACTTGTGTTTCGAGAAATGTTCGAGATCGCGCGAAGGGCCACAAGCGATGATTCAGAGATATTTATGGGGTGCAGAGAGTTGCCGCACGAGAGGGCATCGTGAAGTCGCGTAGAATTACACGATGTCTGCCATGATATAACGCGTTGTATTCTTTCTTTCGCCCTCCGAAGCGCGACGAAGTACAAGCGAAAGAGAGAGAGTAATACTAGTGATGGGACTGTCGGATATGGAAGGTGAGGGGGTGGACTCTTGCGAAGGATGACACAAGTACGAGATTGGGTGCATTCTCGCACAGGCACGACAAACTTTAAATCATCCGCGTACAAACGGTGCCTGTCTAACATACCAAGACTCGTTTCCTGAGCAACTGAAGTTTCTCGATTACCTTGCTATAAAATGGAAAAGGGACGGACGAGAGAGAAAGAGAGATCCCTGTATCGTATTACTGAAACGGCGATTTTATTTTTCTGCTCATTAAACCGCATATGATTATTGCTTATAGAACATAATTAATGGACCGTTCCTTGGCCAGCGGATATCATCCAAATCGTCAGACATCATAGCACGGACAATCAAATGTTCACAGAACCGCGTCGCGCTATTTGTCTCTGCGGAAGACGAGCAGGAGAGAAATTGGTAGGAATGGGAAAGACGGGTATACGAGTATACGAGTTGGAGGGAGAGGATGAGAGGGAAACAACAGAACAGTGGTCCCGAATCGTGGAACACAGCAATTGTTTGATGTACGGCCGATTAAACGATCATTCCCTGATTCCGTGATGCGTACCATGCATACCAGTCAGCGCGGAATATTGTTTCCATGTTTGCGATTTCCCATTTGTCCCACCTGTCGAAATGTCGCGGTTTTCGAATTCACCAAAAACAGTCAAAATATCTTCCAAGAACAACCATGCCTTCATAATCTAGAGTAGCTTGAGTAAGAAAGAAACTTGAATTAGGTATAATTCAAGTTTCGGACAGGGGAGCAAAGTTTTTGAGTTTATTAATACTCTGTTTCGTTCATTTTAGCGGGGAATAATTAATGGCAGGTACATTTTCCCTCGTAGCACGAGACAAAAAGGAAGAGTAGACTATGACATTGTGGAAGACGACGAGTCACCATCGTGGTACCACCACTCGGCACGACAACACCGAACACCTCCTCCGCCGCCTTGCAAAACGTCTCGCGGTAATATTACCCGCTAGCAAACGACCGCGCATAAGCCATGTTCGTACCACCCAAGTGGACCTTGTTAGCACGGATATTCCGTCCTACACCACCCAGAAACGGGAGAGCATAACATCGAGAAAGGCTAGCCGCGCCCGTAGCTTCATTATCGAAGTAAAAGCCCTTGCCCACGAGTCCGCGGTAACTTAGACTCTTTTGTACACATGTCCGCGAGCATGATTTGTGAAGAGCCTCATGAAGTCCACCTTCGAATCGAACGCTTGCAAATTATATATCAGGTCCTATATTGATCATTCAAGAAGTAAAAGAAGAAGAAGTAGAAGAAGAAGCAGAAGAAGAAATCCTCTTAGACTACTTTGAGTGGACGTAACGTACAAGCAGACGAAACATCTGATTTCGTGATCAAGTTCAAGGTCAGAGTCGTAAAAGAGGATGAGACTCAATGATGAGGGTATCGGGTCTTGGTAGCGATCGATGAAACGTCTAGGTCGACTGACTGTCTAGTACCCGAACTTCGACGGTCGTAAAAGCAGTAGTGGGCCCCGAGAGCAAGCGTCGCACACCACTGAAGTTTATTATCAGGGCTGGGCTCCCAATTAAGCGGCAGCAGCTGTGAGAATTAATGAAGCATAGCTTTTAAGATGTAATTAGGCACATTCATAACTCAAGGGTGAAAGGGAAAGGGTTGAATGAAAGACAAAAGAGAGAGGTGAATTTCCAAGAGTCGATGTCCGACAGAAACACGCCCGTAAAAGACAGCGAGGTAAAAAAGCCATGCTATTCTACGCTTCGGAAGTGAATCCTTGATCGTAAACATTTGGTAAATTTGCTCTACAGGTGTGCCATCCGCTCCCGAGTAAAGTTGCCCACTTACTCAGAACTTTCATGGAATAGTCGGATCCTAGATAATGTCATGATGTTAATCCTAATTTGAATTTTACTCCCACTTCTGTATCCTGTAATATTCAATTCCACTCCGGTTTGCTCAATTTTTCAACTAGATCTTCCAAAGAAAAGGTGATGGAGGATCTGAACATCGCTTGCTCCACCTGCGTCACGGCTTTCAACAGCTCAACTCACGTAAGGAAATATCCAAGGCAACTTGTGACCAGAATACCTAAATCTATTGTTCCGATAAAATCGAAATCGTCCATCTTCCAACCAAATTTATGCTAAGCGTTCAATGCTTACTTAAGCCTGATTACTTTCTTTTTTTACTCTCATTTTTTTCTAATTAGAACCCTTTTAGTCTTTATTTGCAGCTCGGATGTCTCTCTTCGGGTTCGATTTTCTCCTTGGGACTATCCTCCCTATTATCGACACATTGCGCCCATTACCCTTCCCTAAACGGACAACAGAGAAACACCGTTTATACAGCATAAACCCAACACAGCCATCCATTCGTTCCCTCTGACTCTATTAGCAAAGTGTGATGGAGTTTTGTGAGCGCGATTACACTCGAATGAGTATTACCCCGTCCCTTCTTACTCTCTAGAGAGCGGAAGGGCGTGCAACCCTTTCTCTCGGTTACCCCCTTTGTCTATCTGCCATACGTACTTCGCATGTCTGCCAACACGCGCATACCGACGCAGGGGTCATCAACTGAGATGAGACAAATTTGACTCTTTGGCTCACGGATCATATTCTTCTCTCCTTGTTTACGCTTTTCAATGTAAAACATTGTCTTCCCTTCTTTGTTGGTTCTATAATTGTATGATATTTAAATTTTAAACTCTCTTCACAAATAAATAAATAAATGGTTTAAGACTTCTCCTCTGATTACTAAAGTTTATCAGTGCTTGACTTCTTTCAAACTATATTCGCTCTAGAACTTCTATAAATAAACAAAAAATATCGAATATTAATACTTTTTAATCAACTGTAGCCAAATATACTTTACTTATTAACAAAGTTAGCTTTGTAGCAACCTAACTAACTCAAAGTCCCTTCCCTGAGAAAATCGTTAAAACGGCTTTTCCACAAGCTATCCATTTTCGAAAATTGGGAAACACATCGTACATACGCGAACACATCATAAATCCAATTGAACATCGGACAGGAGAGGTGTGGGCGTCAAATCTCAAAGGCTTTGACCGCCTATTGGCTAGCGAGTGGACGATGTTCCATATATTTCAAAGGACCCTTAGGTACGTGCCGCTCTTTGGTGGACATATACAGCACGTGATCATACGTCTTTGCGTGTGGATGATCGTCCATACACGAGATTATGGCAACACATGTGAAGTGCCCAGGCGAACAGACGATAGGCCAGGACTCGCGGGCGTTATTTAGCGACAATGTGTCGCGCATAGAAACTGCCCTAAAGTAGCCAATAAACGTCGTTACGAGACCGAGGGTGTACCACTTTTCTCCGGACGTCTGGAGAGAGCAGCCAATTTCGTCAGATTTCGGAAAATTGTTGTTAAGTATATACGAAACGATCTCTTGAATCGAGAGCGGAATCAACAAACGCCGTCGACAATCATCTCCCTTCTTTTCGCATTTTTGCGATTGGTTTTTCATCCTCTTTTTCTTTGCATCTGCTATGCTTTGTTCTCCTATATTCTTGAAGCTCTCGGTTCACCTGAACTGCCCCCAAAAACGAACCCCTGCAACATTCGCCCCTCAACCTCTCACAGCGCCTATTAACTTCCGACGTGCCATGGCGGCTAAATGTCCCTTTTATGTCGAGATAATGAAAATTACAAATAACCTCGCGCGCGAAACGTGCGTGCGTGAATCCCATACGAGTAGGGAGTGGGTGGTCAATTGGAAATTGGACTCCCGCCGTTGGAAATGGGGCGTTGATCCACGAAATAACTGTGACTGATATTGGCTCGTATAAATGACAACGAAATCACACGCAATGATTTTCGTCACCGTTCCCATTTGAGATTAGCCACTGATTGCGGGTGATGAATCTTGTTTGGCGCTGTCACAAGTTTGCTCTGGAAAATCAAAAGCTATCCAATTAATGAATGACAGTGCTCATTAATAATTGTGTATTAGTATTGTGTATTAGTATAATTATTGTTAGTATAATTGTGCAGTAAATAGCTGCACAGTGACTCCATAAGTGCCTAAATAAGAGTGTATCACAGTAGGATTCATTCGATTAATCACTGACTAATCATGTCGGCTCTCACAACATGACTCCAGAACAATGCACTTTCATTTCCGCTTACCTTGCTTTGAGCCTGCAGCTCTGCAGCTACTGGTAGCAACAACAAGGGGAAGCACAGAATCACGGCCGCGATCGTGAAATTAGTTTTCCAGATAATCATCTCACGGTATTGTGTTACCTACGGGGCGTCTGCAGTTTCTAGGAGGCATTCACTCGCACCGATATACCCCCATCTAGAAGGTTTAAATATAAATGTGGATTAATCCGGAGTTACGAAGTCCTATTCTCGATAAGGAAGGTAATTTTCCCTCTTCCTGATGGATGAGTTGCTGCTATTCTGGCTGTGGTCGATGATATCTGGATTGCGGTTCCGTTAACTAAAACCCTGGAGACAAAGACTCTATATACCACTTCCAATCAGAATTTGTGAAAGCCCGAATCCGATATGAGCAAACATTAATTAGTCTGCATTATACAATATCATTAACATATCACATCGTAATCTATTGCCTCCTGTCTAGAGTCACCTGTCGTTAATTCAAAACAGAGTAATCGACAGATGTTTTGCCTTACAAACCACAAATTTGGTTCAAATGTCGCGCGACTTGTGAGGGCCGAGGAAACCGGAATAAGAAATAGGCTGGAGGGAAACTCATAAAGAGACACGTGGAGAGATGTAGGAAAAGATTTCAGGAGCGAAAGATGGCAAGCGAGGCCCTTTAGGGCCATCTGGTGGACGAGCGGTCAATCTAAACGACCCTTATCTCTGACGTACACCTCAGCTACGTTCCTTAAATCTAAATAACGCAGTTATATGCCGCCGGATAAGACGAAAATCACAGGCCTCCGGCTGCGTCTTTATATGCATTTGGGGACGCCAGTTGTTGCGGAACGAACTCTTTCCACCATTATAAGAGGCTAAAACACCCATTTGGCCTTTCAAAACGGTGTGGTGAGTCGCAGATTCTGGTTCTGGAGAAAAAGCAGAAATGGTTTTCAGGAAAGGTCCCCGAGGTGTTAAGAAGAGAAGCCTTCAATGGCTCTGGGATGAAGGTAGATAAGGAGCAATTTACATATTGGTACAACTTGAGATAAGAAGAATATTTTAGACATATTCTCGTTTTTTATTACATCTGGTTTTCTATATGCTTTGGTCGAATTAGGAGAGAGGAATATTTTCCCACACGTGGAGTCACGTGATTAAGTTGGGAGATTTAGTAGTCGCTTGTAAAAAAAAATAAAAGTTGCGATCCAGGAGAAAATAGAATAGCGGGTGGTTTATGAGTTAAGGCAAAGCGCCGGGCTACACTTTTTTATATTCTCAAAGCTTCCACCGGCTTTCTTTCTCTATCGTCTCTTTATTTCCTTTCTTCCTTCTTTCTCTTTCTCTCACGGTAGGAGCTCACCCGTGTGCGGAATTTGAATCCGCTTGTAATAAAATCCGGGCTTTATGCGACGTCCATGGTAGGTGCAAGTACCTGCTAGTACATACCAAAGTTAGCTACATTCACATCTGCATATATGCGTATGTAAGGTGGTACCTGGAGAGTCCTACGAGCCAGAAGCGACGATGTAAATAATGCCGTGAAATTGCTACCTGATTTTTTTCTCAGACTGGTACAACTCCTGGTGAGGCAAGCTTCTTCAAGGAGGATGAGGTCGAGGACGATGAAGCGAGTGAGGTCAGATTTTTTCCGACGGTCCTGGTCGCTTTTGGTCACGTTCTGTCTATCGATCTTGTAAGGATGAGGAGCGAGTGGAAAATAAAGAGAAAAAAGAGAGACAGAGAGAGTGAGAAAGAGAGTGAGAGAGAGAGAGAAGCTTAGAGAGACAGACGACGGACCGAAGCGACTGCAGTTGCTGTAATTTGTAATTCGCAGGTGGGAAGCGGGAAGATCCAAGATACGAGAGAGATTTAGAGGAGGACTACAGACGCGAGTTTTGCCTTCATAATTTCACCTCTAAAACCTTTAACATTTTAACTGAGTGATGTTGTCCCTAATTTTGTATGCTCTAGAAGAAAAAATCTGGAACAGAAAGGTTGTTAAGTCTTTCTTTATCGACCATTAAGGGCGAATTTGGATCAAGGAAAGTTGCGATGACGTATAAGCGCTCCGACTAATGGGACTTTGCTTAATCAAGGGTTCTAATCGGGCGTTAGCGCTGGACGAATTTGTACGCTCAATGCGGCAGGGAAACGCCAACCAACACCTACCCGTCGGTATAATTACCCAAGTGGGTGAGGTTGAACGTTGATAGCGAAGTCGAAGTAAATCGGATTACGCGGATATCATCTGCGTAATGTATGTATGCAGGCATGTACACACCAGAGCGATCAATGTGTAGCACGACATTCACCACGAATATGGCACCCACCTACACGTGGACCTATTCGCACTTGCACATATATAGGAAGTACGGGGGTGCTTTCGTTCATTCCTCGCTCCAGGGGAAATATAAGGGTGCGCGACCCTGAGAGATAAAGGGTGCAGCAGCAGGGTTCTCGCACGGGGAATGAGGGAGAGTACGACATGTTTTTCTAGACAATTTGTTCGGCAACATTAATCACTGCTCGCAATGTTAGGGGCGCCTTCAGCAAGAGACCGTCGACGGGTGTCTAGGTTGATCATTTTTTAAATTTATTCTGTTCAAGGAACACGCCGAAGAAAATATGATGTTTCCCAGAAATTGACTCATGAACTTTAGTCGACAACTGGTGATATATATACATTTGGAGAATGCTTTTATTCTGTGCAATTTCAGTTGTTGTCATTCTGAATTATAGGGAGGAATTGTAACAGTAATTTTATGGTTTTTTTTTCGAATTTATTTTATATCAAAAACAGAAAGGTAGATTTCAGAATATTTCAAGGACTCTCAAAGGTTTTCAAAGGATTAGTTATTGCATAAAATTTTAAGATATTTCAAAGATATTATCTTCTTTTCTTTTACATCTCTTATTTTTTGAAATCACAAGTTCATCAACGTTACTTATCCTCTGAAATCTGCTTTCTCCACTGTGTCTGACTATATCAGTTTTGTTCTACTGACGAACGCCAGTCGCACAACTCTCTACCCGCCGTTGATTTTCTACTCCAAAAGTTGACCCAAATTCACTCTTACAACAATCCTTAATCTACAGCAAGCCTTAATCTATTAACAGTAATAAATCGTTTAAGTTGGTGAAACACTATCTAATATTGTTTTCACGGTAGTTTGACTTAGGATGATCCCCCAAGGAGGCAATGTATCACAAGTCGTTAATATTTTGCAAACGTGGGGTCGTACTTCGCTTTCTCCTAGATTGCCACGTGGTGCCATTGCACACTTGGAAGAGATGATGCTGTAGACGTCGACGAAGTTTGTGAGGGCGTGAGGGGGAGAGGGGAAACTGTGGCGGGTTAGAGAGCGTGGACGACAGTTTATAACGGTGTCAGCAGTTGCTACACAGGGTATATATACCTACTATGTAGTGCGAAGCTGAAGTTTAAGAGACTGTTACAAGCTGACGCCTTCCTCATCGAAGGCAATGAGGGTGGGATCACCCTCGACCCCAGGATACGATGAGTCTGACCCCGACGTAGAGGTAACCGGTGACAATCGACCGGGTCGAGTGGGGCGACAGCTGCGGGACCAATAACTTTCTCAAAACGAAGCTGGCAGCTCCGCAACTCTGACCAACTGAGGGTCCAAACCATCATACCATTACACCATCAAACCATCACATCGTCAGCATCATACCAATATAGCTTCATGCCATCCGCCCAGAAATGGTCGCATGCATGGCGCCTGTCCATTATGTGATAACGGCTTCCGTTCTGGAATCGGCGAGAATTAGCAGAGTCAACGTCTGTAATAATCTGCGGCAGCTTGTCCACCCTGTATTAGATTTGCCCTAGCCTCATAATACAGAGTCAGGGCCGGCATACAACGCAACGCGCTGCAAAACGAGGAGATCAACGCGCGACAGAAGTGCGTTACATAACGCTGCGACGTCCACCAATCATGATTTCGCTCAGTCCCATTCATCACGCGGCATGTGCGGGTGTGCTTCGCTGCCTGGTTATGCACGTGTTACCTTAATTGCGTTGTATTAACCAACGACCTCGCGAACAACATGTACACCAGCGGGCATCAGATTGTCCAACGTCGGCTTGACGAAAGACACTGATGAAAAACATTGCTTTATGACTTTTCCCGCAACAGATCACAAATCATGCTGTTTTCGAGTTTCGCTCGAAATATTGTGGTATAAGATTAACTATGTCATGTTATTCTTTACACAATTAACAGTGTCACCTTTTATTTTTTAAATGGGTGATAAGAGATGTTTTCTAGTCTACTTGCCTCAATTAAAAGCTCCAATGAACAGTATGTTTCGAAGTTAACAATATGTTGCGTAATTCCAAGTGCAGGAAACAGCAATGTAAACCCCATGTTGCTGTATTCGACAGAGCGCATGCACAAGTGTCCATATGATTTTTATTCACAAATTCAATGAGCATTAAATGAAGATTCTTCCTACTGTGCAATGGCGAGGAGTAGTAACTTGTATTATCTCACTCTAATGAAATGTTTGGTAAAGATAGCTTCTCTTCGATAATTGCAGACATTATTTATCATTCACAAGTATCATTTCATTACTAAGAAACGTTAAAAATTAATGTCAGTTCAAAAGACAATTTCATTTAAGACTCGAATTTCCTGAAGTTTAAATAGCTACAACATCCTTTTTCCTTTTAGAAGTGTCTCGGACGTGTTTAACTCATCATAAGGCAAATTCATCAACAGTGGAAAAATCCAATGAAAGGAATGTTTGCACTTCTTATCGATTTTGCTGTCGTGAATGAACATAGTCGACAGGACAATAACGAAAACATCGGTTACGATCGACAGCCTCGTAACGTTATCGCAACTCTCGAAGATATTCAGGAAACATCCCGCCGGATGTCCAGTGACGATCAGCAACTCTCGCGATTGGAAATGCGTAAACTGGTTTGCTGTGTCAACAATGCGATTTAACGCTCGACACACTGCTGATATCTAACACGTTCATATGCAGATTATATATATACATATCTCTTTGGGTAACCAATCGACAAGCCAAAACTGTGACTCGCTTCTGCATTTAATCTATGGCCTAGGAACGCTTTTTCGGGAAATTTTCCGGAATTTATGTAATTGTTTTGCCGGGGTCGCCACTAAATTTGCTGGGGCTGCGATAGCGATGGCGAGTGAACCAGACCGAGCATATCCATTAGTTCAACGCGCGCTGAAGTCGATGGGTCCTTCAACATTTCCGACTCTGAATGGACGCAGAGAAAAAATCCGGAGTCGATAATATCTATGGTTCCTCAAATTCAACAAATTTGTTATTTTATTTTTAACTCTGAGTCACAGTTCAAACCCTCCATGGAAAGATCGAACTTAATATGAAGAACAAGAGTGGAAAAGGGTTGAAGGCGAGAGGAAGGGAAAGGAAAATGTTCAGTGCGGAAGAGCTCTTCTTGGTTGGAGAACCAATGTAATAAGAACGTTCTCGTTGGAACATCATTAGCCACGCTGAAGGATGCTTCCGAACAGGCGGTTGCCAAACAATAGATTTGCGGTTGTGTTTTGGGGTTTGCTCAGGAGGAGAAGGGGGTGGCTTTGGGTGAGATGACGGTGGGGAAGGAGGTGTACGTCAGCCGACGTCAGCGTCGCGGCGCCCTAATGGGCGCAGACGCCGGAAGTGATTGGGTTTCTGCTCGACTGACTCAAGCAGCACCCTGTCGACCACCGCCTCCCTTTCCCCCTTCGATCCACCCACACACCACCCAATCTAGAGGGGTTCTCGAGAAACGAACCCCTTGTTTTGCGGCGGCTCTTTCTTGCCGAGTTCCACGCTTGGTCGAATCTCTCGCGAGAATGCAAGAGGGAAGGTCTTATGAATAATAATTATTAAACTCCCGTTTATTATACAGATATGCGCGCTCTGGCACCCTTCCATTGTCATGTTACTGCCACCCTGTAGCTTCGGGACGTCAAGTTCTGAATGAAGATGCTCTCCTATTCGATCTTCAAAAGTGCATTCTCGTGAAGATGAAAAACGTACAAACATAGATCAAGAACTTTTTCCGCCCATTGAAGGGACATCAATGAAATAAGAGCGGAATCATCTCTCTCGGTTGGAGGATTTTTGAGGAGGCTTGAAAGTTGCGAAGGGAACTCTCGAGCTGAGGGACTCTTGATGGGTATCAGGTGTAGGAAGGAAATGTTGCACCACGGTATAAAGTGGTAACTGGTATCCTCAAAGTCAAGGATTGTGGATATCGCTGGACAAAAGAGTTTCTTGAGGGAAAGGATGAGAGGGAGGAGCATGGAGGCCCCTTTTGCTACCCCTGGTGCTTCTAAACGGCTCTGGTTCCCCTCTGCAAGCGTAGGCGGCATGTCAGAGCCAGCTGACTCCCGCACTCGGGCAGCCACCCCCGTCGCTGAAATATCGCCCGAACAATGGCGCACCACCCCCGAGAGAGAAAGAGAGATAGAGAAAACCGGCAGACTGCCCAACCTACCAAAATCGCACACCACCATCGCGCATCTACATGAACAATCTGCGAGATATCAACAAAAATGAAAAAACCCAGAGAGACACTCACATTTTATATACCTTTGCCTCCTGCGACCTTCATTTTGCACTTTTATGATATTCTCAAGGTCCCTATCTCATGATTCGTGAAATATTAAGGTTATTCGTACCACAAATTATTTTTGTTGCTTTTCAACGATTTAAAAGTGATAACAGTAGGGCGAGGGGTTACGCTGAAGTTATCGCCGAGTAATGGAGTATCCTGCCCCCGTGACGTAATGACAGTCACAAAACGAGGTGAGCATATTGCTATATCGGTGCCGCTCGCCTGGATGACAAAACACTTTTCATCGCACCCTTCCCACCGCGATTCAGGCTTTCAGCATTTTAATGCAGTTTTGATTATCAACTCTGAGCCCATCCCCTCTATCTTAGCCTCTCTTTAGATTTCACCCTCCGCGACCAATTTTCGAGTCGTTTCTGAAAGCGCCCATCCGCTGAGGGAAAGTAATTCTTAAGTGGCGACCTTTCAGTGCTATTGCGGAAAAGGAATTTATAATATGAAAATTCCTTGTCTCGAGCTATTTTCTGATCAAAAAGTCCCTGTTCAAAAATGTTTCGGCATATGCAAAACAAGATGTATGACAGTAGAATTTAGCAGCATAAGATCGATGAACATGAAAGCGAGGATCGTATCAGACTCGAAGGATCCTACATTTTTATAGGTCCAGAGGAGGCGAGCATATGACGCTTTCACGTAAAAAGAGCATAAAACTGGTCGTAACGGGTGCATGGGTGTCTCCTGCATGACCTCCCGTACCATGACTAAATTTAGTGCACTTCGCGCGCATACATGAATAATATGCTTAAATTCGCCTAGATACATACTGCCGCATGTGAAATCCACATTCAGTGATTCAGTATGAATGCACCTACAATGGAGGACAAATGCTTCGATTTGAGGATGAATGAAAAATGCCTCTATGTTTTGCATTTTACGTGACGCGATATAAAATAAATCTCAGGCCTTCAAATTTGTTTAATGAGGTAAATTGTACGAAACTGTAACATGTATCAAAAATTCCAAGTTTAGAAAGCTCTTTTAGTCCCTCATTAAATTTTAAAGATTATACTATTTTCTGTCACAATATTTGTGCGTTAATTGCATTTTGGAGCGACGAATAATTTTTTCTCATCATGTTTGAATACCTCGGTAACGATGATTACTGGTACTGATAACATTTACTCTCCGCGACCATTCGCAATTATCGGAGAGCTTCCATTAGTTAACTGCAGTCGATACACGAAGCACTGGGTTTCTCGCATCAAAACATCATTACTGTCCAGCATAACATGAGAGAGAGAAAGAGAGAGCTGAGAGAGAGGGAGAGTGAGGGGGAGGGGGTTAGAAAGCACACTGTACTTTTGGTAATCAATTTCACTACACCGAGCTTCACCGAGGTCGCTAATGCGAAGGGTAGCAGCACCACGAAACGCTCGTAATGATTGCCATTAAAAAATACATTTTTGCATACAACTTACAATCGAATTTAACAGTGTAAAATATTTTTTGTGTACATTAAAAAAATTCGAGTGAACAATCTATTTATCTACTTCTTTTTCTATTACAGGTTCATTAATGCAAGGCGTAGAATCGTGCAACCAATGATCGACCAGAGCAATCGAGCCGGTAAGTCGAAACCAGTTTCCTCAAAATGACATTACTTACACACACGCAACACATAAGATTTTATCTTATCGAGCATACCTCAATACATCAATTTACCTAATTTATATTTAGGTTTAGAAAATATGAATTCATGTTTTACTGGATTTATTTCCTATTTTATTTAGGTAATTTTAAATAGTTTAATATAATTCCTTTTGTTTGGTCTTTCTTAATTTTAATTTGCCTTGTGCGTAACTTCCTAGAGACCTAATTTATGAATTAAAAAAGTCAAGTTCCACAGAATAAAAAGTAACACCCATAAATTCGGCTATCAATAAAATTGAACACATTCCGAAATTCGCCTGTTCCGCCGGTTTTCGATGGTTGCCCTCAGGCGGGAAACTCCAAAGCGTAAAAAGTCCCTTTCGCCCTCTAATCTGTAAGAACGTCGTCTTTACGAGGCGGGAATCACTTCGTTTGCAGTAAAAGGCGACAACAACGGCTCCTGGGAGGTTTGGGGAACAGACTCGGTGTCTCCCTCCCCTCTGTCGGAAAAGAGGGCTCGAGGGTTCAGGGTAGGGTAGGTAGAGGTGGATAACGTCCTGGATAACGTCCAGATAACGCTTGGATAACGGTAGGATAATTGGTAACGGTGATCAGAGCCAGTTTTACGATCCGACAACATGCGGTCCGCTCTTTGGAAACTCCTTTCCTTCTCTTTCTTTAGTTCCTCTTTTTTCCACTCATTCTCTCTTTTACTCTTGAAGACCTCTCTCAGAATCTCAACCTCACTCTCATCACTATCGTTTTTTTTTTCCTCGGAAAACTACAGCTCTTAAGAAAACTTCCCGGTCGAGGGTGGTTCTTGCGAAGCAACGGCCGAAACACTGGGCGATTCGCGAATTTTTACGACTGAAACCCCGACTCTTCAACTCCACCCCTGCCTCATAAACACTCAGTGAGTTACGGGTTGTTTGCTTTACCAAAACTGGGCTTTAGGGGTCCGCTTTGCGAATAAGAGTTCTGGTCACATCGGGCAACAAATTGGTTTGGCACAGCAGGACTTCTTTGCTCAGTTCTGGATAAAATAAAATATAGCTAATGGATCTATTGCGGTCTCCTTAAAAGAGTAATTTTGATGAAAAACTTATGTTTTACTTATTATGAGGAACGAGTTTACATATTGTCAAAAACATACACTATTGACAAAGAGTTGTTAGGGTGAAAAGGGAAAAGAGGTTGCGGTCCCATCACGGCGAAAGTGGAAACTCATGTTCGTCAGATTATCATCACGAAGTCAATCCTGATCACAACCAACTCTCTTTGTTACCCGAACCCTCTCCATTCTCATCTCTCCCGTCGAATCCCGTTTAAGTTGTTGCTTTTCTCACATTTTTGTAAAAATTGTTGTGTACCTTTTTACCATTATTTAGTTAGCTTGCAGAAATGAGTAAAAAGGTGAAAACAAAATAATCACAGGAGATTTTCACTAGTACTTTAATTAACGAGCAGGTTTTATTTCCTACATCAGCCAGGGGCATGCGATTCTCTTGTCCACGTCAGTCCTCCATCGATCTCTCCATTAGGAATCCCTTCGAGATTTCATCCTTACTCCCCCTTCCTCCCTACACTGATACACTTCTGTGATACCTTAATAGCCGAAATATTGCCCCAAGGGCAGATTTTGTTCTCTGGAAAGCCATAAATGATAAATGGGCAGAACCATATTAAATGTCCCTTTGCTTTCCCGTCAACGTTTAACTTTCCCACTGTTTTATAATGTATCAAGTGAACTCCTATGTTGTAAGCTTAACATTTGTTAGTTCTTATTACAAAGATCATTAAATTCAAAGTTTTCGATTTAATGAATTAACTTTATTGCCGACACATTTTTGGCATCAGGTTTCCATAGATTGACTGCAGATTGCACAATTATCAATATTGCAATCTTCTGTAATACACAACTCAAAGATACAACTTTCATTCAAATGTAAATAACCCGCATAAAAACGTATATTAATGAAGAGTCAATTTTTTTAAGTGTGTCTTCTAGTTACCACAGTATGCAGAGTATTGCACGCTGTAACGATGTTCCAACTTGGGTACATCATCAATCATACTTTCATTATGAGGATTGCCTGCTCCGCATTGACTCTACGTACCCGCGGGACATTGTTATTACGAGTTACGCTATACGTATGCGCATGTATATTCCAAACGGTCAATATATTGCAGAGATCCTTATTTAATGTTCAACGGAGCCGCTGGCCAATCGAAAGTTTATTGGTCGATTGGCGAGTTCCTCTTGAGAGCGATCATATCTATTGGCTATTGATTCCTTCGAGATATGAACATCTAATCAATGATAAATCAATCCAATGTCTTTATGGCGCGTTCTAATTTGACTTGGAGCTAATACTATGACCAATGTTGAATTTATCCACACCATAATAATCAATTGGCAGCCTCCGGAAGAGGATCTATTCTTGCTTTCAAGATAAAAGTAAAAACATGCATTTTACGAAACTACAACTTCGAAAGTGTCCGGAATATTTTTTAATCTATAGAGTTCGTTTTAGACTTAAATTGACAGGAATTAGGTCGGGTGGATCCAACTATAATCAATAGCAAATTCTAATTTGAATCAAAGATTTTTGGTGAGAAGAAAGAAATATGCATTTTTCACATACTCCTATTGCACTCGCTAATTATGTGCAATAAGTTCCTAAAATGAATCTTTTGTAATCGGCAGGGAATTGCGATAGAGCAATCGAGAAAGAGTTGATTGAGCACCAGTTGGTTGAAATTAGTGTAAAATTAGCTCCCGCTGGCAAACGAGCAGCAGCAGTAAATGTTCGGACGGGTTTAACGCACCCGTTCCTAATACCGCTCATAAAACCGCGATCCCTTTTAAATCCTCTCCCTTCAATCACACCCGCGTATGTACACGCGCGCGGCCCAGTCAAACTATAAACTATAAATCCGCAGTGCATCATTTTACGATCTACAAGCTGCTACATAGGCTCCCTTTCCTGTGTTTCTATTAGGTTTATATGACGCAAGAGGACTTCTCTCCCCGCTTGTTCTTCCACCTAAGTACGGTACTACAAGCAAAGAGACACTTTATTTCAATCATCAGCCTCGGGGTCGCAATTTCCCAGGTCGTCCTTTAATAATCAAGAATTATTTTAAACAAAATGATTAGATGGGGTCTTTCTCTGAGAGCTCTTTTAAAAAATGAATTGCGAGGGTTCTTTTTATTATAGCTCGATAAAAACATAAGACCTTCTGTCGTGGACACTGATGGCCCAGAGTAGTTACCGCTCAGTTGGCAACACTGGTTGAATCGCCCTACGTGTTTCCGGAACGAGGTTGTAAAAACGTAACAGCGCCCCGAAGTGCCGTAAAGCTTTGACCGTAAGGTGCATTTCACAACGATGGAGCGACAAGGGGTCAAAATGACATCGCCGAGCTGAAACTGTTTTTCACCTGGAGATCTCCTGGCATACAAATCCCCGAGAAGTCAATTTCACATTTCTATCATCCGGGAATAGGATTTGAAATTAATAACTTTCTTTCTGCCTCGGAGTCACCTCCGCTTGGTAATCACTCATCCGAGTAGCGCAGCAATATTGCCACTGCAATAAATGACTTTCCACGAATTCCGGACAGCATAATCTCAATAAACATCGCTCATCCTCGCAGGTTCACCTCGGCCCTTGGAAGCTTTTACGACTTGCAACGATGCGCGCTTTACTCCCGGGACTCCCTGCGACGTATCTATCGGCGATGTCATAATTGCCGGTTTTGCTTATTATGTTAGTGCTCGACAGTAGCGGAGGTCAAGACACGTTCAAATGAAAGTTTCAGCCATAGATCACAGGGTGCGGTTTCTCGCCGAGGTTCGTGCTCACACCACGGAAAGCTGATTGTCATTTACGACTGCCACTTCATTTCCACCCGTCTGCTGTGCCGAGATTGAGGTTGCGCGCGATTAATGTCAAGTTTCTGCTGACGGGGTTGAACACACTCTTTTCAAGGTCGTTCCTGACATTCCTGTCGATAATCCTGTAGTTGGGGATTTCTTAAAAGTACCAGGCACGGTATACCTAGATATAGCAAACCTTATTCGTCCACCGTGAAATAAACTCGGTATGTATGTAGGTCGCACTCGGGAGAGAATTGAGGAGTCTCTCCCCCACAGGCGAGGGTCGTTTTCATCGAATATTCCAAGTTGGACCCTATCGAATCTAGGCGCAGACCATTCGTCACGCACTCGCTGAGAGGTTAGCCTCGATAAGGCGATCCCTGCTTCAGGGTTCCCTTCGCAGATACGCGGCTTTTGCAGAGCGCTATCAGCCTTCTGGAGTTCCAGGACCCTCTCTTTTTCTGTTTCACACTGGCGACCCCTCGCTGCCCTTCGCCTCCTACCCCGCCGGTTTCGGGTCCCTGCATCCCTTTCGCGAGCGCCATCAATCAAGGTTGTCAATTTGTAATGGCGATTCTCTGTGTCCATCTCGGCTCCAGCTACCCCGCTCCCTCTCCTTATAACGAATCCCTCGAGCTCCCTATTCCACAGACTGCCTCCATGGTCGAGTCTCTCCCTTTCTACGATATAACGTCCTCCGCCCTCTGATGGGATATCACCAAGAGCTTTAACGTCCCCGGTGTCTCACGTGGATAAATAAAATAGATGTCCCGGGGTCAGAAATTGGGAGAAATTGCGCTCGTCTTTTTTCTTTTTGGATTCTAGACACCCAAGTTTTTTTCTTACTCTGAAAGGATCGATCCCAGTTCTTTAGCAGATTTATGCCGCTTCCACGAGGAGCATCATAAAAAGGGAATGTGGTGTCCACGCCTGGAAGATGTGATATCAAATTCTTCAATCCAGAATGTCAATAAACATAAATTGTCTCCGTTGCGCTAACGATCATTATTATCGTCTAAAAAGGAGGATCAGTGAAAATGTAAACGATGCAAACTTTACGAGCTTTACAAACGTTATCCAGTCTGCTCATCTTCGACTGAAAATTGCACAAGTAGGGAATAAGCAAATACGAGATTCCGCTCTCTCTAACAGGAATCCTGTACTGGGAGTAACCACTTATCGTTTGACCACAAGTGTGATCGTCGTCGAAGGTGGACGTGTAATAGCACTTGGTATTTAGACGAAGGTTTCTTCCAGGTTGCCATTACGTGGCAGCCTTCATGGGGAAAGTGGTCTAGGGGGCACCGGTCAACGAGGCCCAAGATGAGATAGAACAGGCCATTATGCCGGGCTGATAAGATAGGTCCACCCTCGGATGGAGTCTTGATACACCGGACGCGATCCGGGACATGAAAAATCTAACTGCCTACGAGAGAGCGGAGAAGACGAGGCAAGAGAGAAAGAGAGAATGTCCAGCCCTCGAGAGCTGGCCCTTATCTTTTCATAGCGATCGTGACCGTCCGAGACTCCATTTCCGCGTCCGAGGATACCCTACCCACCAATTTATATACTCCTAACGAGATGGTTCTCTCAATCGTTTACATCGCGGGGATCGAACACTCGAACCGGTCTCGAATAGCAGTTAACATCGAGACGATATCGTCCTTTCTCCAATGTTATGTTTTAAAAAATAAATCCTGACAGTCTAGGAAATATTAGTACAATAGAAATTGGTACATTTTTCCTGGGAATATGAGGAGCTTGGAATTTTTCATCTCTTTTTTTGTTATAGTAGCGACGGTGGCAAATAATAATGTTTCTATAAGTTGGTCGTTTGTATTCGACGAGTAGTGCTGCAGCACCCCATTTCAATTAACGTATGATCTATGTCGTATAAGGACCACGATGGCGGCACCTTTCAAAACCTTGGGGTCATAATGCGCGGGGGATCGGCACTCTAAGTAACTCTATATCACGTCTACGTGACGCCGACCCATCGCTATGCCTGCTGAAACGGGGAAAAAAGCACCTTATAACAGTACCGGCTAAAAGAAACGAACGAATCTTGAGCCTTTCCCTCTACTCATCGACCCCTTGCCCCGAGTCTCTCTCCCCTCACGTCCGGGGAAAGCTCGATCAAACTAACAACATCTACCCTGTCCAGTGGCACAGTAATTTTTTTTTTTTATACTTGTGATTCGAAATTTAGGTTTAAATTCAGTTATGCATCAACAGAGTGCAATTTTATAGCATTAGAGAGCAATATTGTCAGGAGTCATTACTGAACAATATTTTCGTTCACAATTCCTCAACAATATTGTGTTTTGCATCATTCTGTGATAAAAAAGAGGTTGTGATTATATCGATTTGACAGTTTGAATTGTTTTGAGTACCCACTTCACAAGATTTCAAAGATATCGAAGCATCTTTAAAGGATTTCGAGATTTTTTAAGTGAGTTTAAGGAATTTAAAATGATTTCAAGAGGATTTCAAGGGATTTTGTAAAATTTGGTTGATATCTGGACTTCCTTAAAATTTTCAAGAAATTTTAAGTGATTTTAAGGATGGTAGAATAATTTCTGGAGGTTTCAGAAAACTTCAAAAAATATGCCAAGATATCTTCTAGAATGTGAAGAAATTGTAGGGAATTTAAAGGGATTTCAAGAGATTTCACAAGATTTACTTGTTTTTAAAGAATAGAAGCGTTTTCAAGAGATTTCAAGTGATTTTAATGAATTTAAAAATATTTCAAAAGAGTTTTAAGATTTTCAAGTAATTTTAAAACATAAATATGTTTCTGAATTCATTAAAATTTGTTAAATCTCTTGAAATCTCCTGAAATATATTGAAATCCGTTGAAGTGTTGTAAAATATTTCGAAGTCCTTTGAGATCACTTAAAAACTCCTAAAATCTTTTAAAGTATGTTAAAATACTTCAAAAAGTGTCAAAAACCCTTGAAGTTTACTTGAAAAGTTTTCTGAAATTACTTTGGAAATTTTTTGAAAATTGCTTGAGCTGTTTAAAATCTATTAAATCCCTTGAAATGTATTGATTTCTATGAAATCTTTTGAAAACTCTTGAAATCTTTTAGAATTACTTTTAAATTGTTCGAAATCTATTAAAACTCTTTAATTAAATCTTCTTCAATGTAACTAGTATCTAACGACGCTTTTAACAATGTTTTGCTGACGAAGAAAACTTAGTTTCGCTCATCCGTCTTTCAATCAGAAATTATGTACACTGGAATTCCTTGAGATCGGGACGAGGAACAAGAAATCGTTACTGGGCAAGGCCGCACTATAGTTGCTCGCCAATTATCATAATTTATAGCCGATCGGTTAATTAAAATATCTAAATACTGTACACACGCGCCATATAAGACTCAAGAGGGTGATCTTCTTAGGATCAGTCCCTCCCCTTCTTCCATCCCACGATCGGCACTTATGTCTCTCATACCTTATAAATATTAAGTGGTTTATGGACTGCCTGGGCAAACTAACTCCTCGATCATTAATTATTTATCGCGTTAACGAAAAGAGGTCTGGTCAGGTACTCTACGCTTTTTGCATCAGCCTCTGTAGAACTTAGCTGGTCCCCTCGTCGTTTGATCTGACATGATAAAATTTATTGTCTCTGAGGTAAAAGTCAACTATAACCTGAGCTGCTTCCTCTTTTCCAAAAGTAGGTCAACCTTAGAAAAGAATTGTTGAGTCCCCATTTATTTTCCTCGTTTGAGACACATTCCAATTTCGATGACATCATAAACATAGAGTTTGACTTTTGTCCAGAAGCGAGGCGAACCTTCCGGATATCGGAACGGTTCATGTCCACGGTTCGTGGGATATCTACGGTGGAAAGTATACGAACTATCCGTGGCCGGGGCGAGCGTTAGGAAGGGAAGTTGCTTGCTGGAGACAGCGGAAGAAAAATAGCGGAAGTCATCGACCTCCAAGGGGCTATATATCACGTGGTTGCAATGGCCGGGGGTGGAATCGTGCATGTATGCGTATTTGTGTGCGTATATGTGCACGCATGAGATGTGTATTTGTGAGGAAATGTGGAAAGAGTAAAAGGAACCCAGGTTTTGGTGCGAGGCTTTCCAGAGAAGCTGCAAGAACGTAGAAGAAAGAGAGTGATGATGTTGATGACCAGAGAGAGGCGGAACACAGAACTTGCAACATAGTTGTTCTTCCATTTCATCATTTATTTAGCTTTTCTGGAATTGTAACTCTTTTCCAAAGAAACCCGCGCAGAAATTTCAAGTTAAATCGATTAACATTTACTAAAAATAAATTATTTGAAAGTATTTGATGATTCAGATAATTATAAGGCGGGTTATTTCCTGGAGATACTAATCAGAAGTGTGGCAATATTTATGTATGTTTCCCCAGGGCGGAAGTATCTAATACGGTCATTGTGAATCCTGGCACATCGTACGAACTTGTAACGAATCTTGTGCTGTATACGCCGGAATAATATCATCGTTGAGATTCTGGAGCTTAGGTCGGCTTGTGGAGGTTAGTGAGGCTCCTGTGAATCGGGTGCACGTCCCTGATTGATTAAATTCGTGCAATTACATCCCGCCGTACATCATCCGCCAGGCACCCCCGAGGGAAACTTAGGACCAAGTTTGGTCGTTTGGGGCGGATTTCGCACTTATGGAAAGACTAAAGGAGAAAAAAATAGGGCATCTGACATTGCTAAGTTCGAGTGAGTTGAAAAAAAAATCGACGGTTCATTCTATTTCTATTTCTATTCTGTTTTCTTAGCAGTCAGATAGTTGTGATTCCTTAAAGGGTGATAATTAGATTTTTACGAAGAGCAACTCGGTTGGAAATCCCTCTGGTCGACTTTGGTCTCGCGTAACACGAGAACGACATTAGTAGTAACTTATGGTTGCAGCCTGGCTGGATGCCGTTGTAGGTGGTAAGAGGTCGCGGAGGTTGAGGTCGCCGAAGTAGGTGGTTGCTACCGAAGCCAGCCAGCTAGCAAGGAATCCTGTCGGTCGGAGGTTGGGTGCACTCGAACTTAGTTGGCGGCGACACACCGAGTGTTCTCGTTGAGTTTCCAACGGAGTTCCACGTTCCTTCTATATACATACTTTAACATAACCCAACACATCCACATGCCAACACACAACTCTCCGAGTTTCCAGTCTAGAGTCCGCTAAAACCGCGGAGCGAAGTACAGAACGCAGACTGTGATAGATATGAGCAGTCTAAGTAACAACCTTCAGTTTCCCGAGTCCCGCCCTCGCCAGTTTCACTAACCGATCCGCCGCAAGATTTAAACCTGGCGATCCTGTGGGATGGGGTGACTTCATCCATGTCCAAAAGAGAGTAACAAAAATTTTCTCCTAGAGCACTGTTATTTAATCGCGGAAGAAAATTCAAGTTTCCTTTTTGAGAACCGGAAGTGAGGTAGGCACAGAGAGGAAACGGAGGACTGTAATATCCTTTGGAGGCAAACTGCCTGTAAAGGACTTTGAGAGAATGGAGATAGCGAAGTTGGAGAAGACGCGGTCTCGGTTAGTACAATTTTCAGAGCCTGCTGAAGAGGGTGAGACGATTCGCTGAGCGGAAACCGGAAATGTGCTCCGGAACCTTCAACAATCCCTCGATGAAACTATTGGTCATCCACGACGCAATACCGGAAACGCCGGATCTAATAATTCATTCGCCCGCCTGTGCCGCGTCTCTCGTCAACTTTCCCCTTACCCAACTCTGGATCTCTGTTCTATAAACCATTGTTTACTGCCACGCTGGTCTTCATTTGTTCGACTCAGCAAGGGTCATACAGTTACCAAGGCCGATAGTTAACAAACGACGTAAAGAACCCAAAGTTCAAAATTACGATGTTTGGACCACGGGAAGAGTTTTAGTTTACGATATTCAGCAAGTCATGCTGGGGACGAAAGTTCCTTTCCGGAACGAACAAAGTAAAGAAAAGCGTGGATCTTGAACTCTTTAATGATCTTCTGGATAAGATGAGGTATTAAGACAGAATATCGCAGTCTAGTAAAATGAAGGGGACACCTTAGTTTGTGGTTGGCGAGTCTGGAGGTGGAAATCAAAGGATTGGACGGACTAGGTAAGGAAGGAAGGTTCGCTGGCTCAGCGCGTTTTACTTTAGCAGCGGCCGAATCGTAAATCACAATTATTGCGAACGGTCTCCCCTTTAAGAGTGTTTTTCAAGGCAGCGCGATGCGCAGTCTCTTAGCTAGTCTAACAACTCGCGCAAGATTATTATAGATCCCAGTGCAGTAGTAAGCGGCAGCAACGGCAGCAACGAAGCCAGCATCGTTGTATATCGCCGTCTCAGGTCTCATCGTGGAATGTAGTCTCATATTATAGCCACTCGGGCGATATCCCACTAACGAGGGATGCGCTTGTAGTGTGATTAAACCGCGCTATAACGCAGCAGGGAACCTTAGATAGCCGCCAGACCACAATATGGGAAATTAAGGAATCGCTCGCTGAGAGGCCAAGTGAGACAGGAAGATCGACAAAAAGAGAGGGCTCGAAGGGAGATTTGCAGAGACGTGCACTATGAGAAACTCCCTTTGGTCCCATGCTAAGCTATTTATGTACACGCATTGCCGGACTTTTAGATCCTTCTTTAAGATTATTACACTCGTCGCCAGTAAGCCAGGATTAGTTCTGTATGTCCACATGAACAAGAAATGGTTTCGCACGATGCGGCAATTCGATCGAGCTGTTAGTTCATTTTTTTAAAGCGGGAATTCAATAAACTTCGCTCTTAATGACTTTTATCCAGGCCTAGGGACACTTCGTGTCGGTTACTTTGAGCTATTGCGCCAGCAGAAAAGAAAATCTACTTTTAGAGCTTTGATCAGATTCTTAATTATATATGTTATTAATTATATATATTATTAGTTAAATCTACATCGAGTGAAGGAAAGGTTTTATGTCAGTTTTTTTCATAAAATACAATAAATCCTCTCAAAAAGCTGTGTTAGTGAGGATCTTGATATTTTGACACGAAAGTGGAATCGAAAGGAAATAAAGTAGGGTTCAATTCGATGAAGTTAAGGTCTCGAGGCAGTTAGACTAGATCAGAAAAACACCAGGGTGTGTAATGCAATAAAGTCAGTAAAGTAAAGTAAACTAAAGCGGGTGTTGTGTTCGGGTCCGCGTAAATCCTGTTCGCCATGGGACCCTTTTGTCCGCGCCAGTGGCGAGGCCCCGTAATTTATTTACGGGGGAAATGAGCCGGCCCGTTAATTGCCCTGTGCTAAGCTACGAGAAAGTGTGCAGTTGATACGAAGGGTGCAAATTTCATTGCCATTAGACCCACGAAAAGAGGATTGTGATACAAGGTAATTCAAACGCTTTCGGGAAATTTAATTTCCCGAAAAATCAACTCTTCAATACATTCTAACATGTTAGAAGCTTTAATCTCTCTCTAAGAGCTTCTAAATGTTAGAAGCTCTTGAAATATCTTGAGATTAGAAATATGTTTACAATCAATCTGTTGAATTGTAAATCATGTGATCTTAAACATCTAGAAATAAAGTGTGTTAAATCATCTAGTTAAGTGTTTCTTGAATCATTTGGCCTATCATTTGTCGAATCATTTGATCAATCATTGGATGACTTGACTCCCAACTTCCCAGAATTTACTGGAACTCTTATAAGGAAAGGCAAGAGCAAAATGTGGAGGATTTATGGCATCGATATCGCTAGCAACGGGGCGCCATGATGTTTATATCGCGACGGATCGAGGTCGCTGGGCTATGCAGCGGGTTTAGCATAAGAAAGGCTTAAAAGCCGGACAATGAGGCTATGCCATGGTCCCTGCATTCGGAATTCCGACGTCGACTCGCGAACTATCTCATTCCCTCACTTTCGCTCTGGTCTTGCCGAGGGTGGTGCGCAATCAGTGGTCCTGATTTATCGTAGCAATATACATTAAGATACCGACATTAAAACTAGGGGAGCTTCCCACGGACATATACGAGTATAGAGGCTGAGAGTGAATCCCCATTACTCCTGGCGATGACAGTCTGCCGAGGCAGAAAGAAGTTGTCTCCTCAAATGGCCGAAAATTGAAATCTTGGAAGAGCGATTTTTCATGTACGGGGATGAACGTATTTTTCATGAACGTATAATTGTCTAGGGACTTGTGAATATAGTTTAAATGACAGTATTTAGTTTCAGAAACTCGTTTCTTATATCTGAAGAATATTTTGTTATAACTGGTTGTATCAAAATCAAAACTGGTTACTATAATTAATTGGTTATCGTTGAATGAATGTAAAGTGGTTAGGGACTTTTTTTTTGGAAGATATAGATTGAACTTATGATTTTAATTAAAGGTGGGAGCTCACTTCAAATAGAGGAAATCAGGTTTCAGATGTTTTAAATGTTTTAAATTATGTTGAATGTTATGGAAGGTGAGAATCTTATCTTATCTGATATCTCGAGGTATGCTTGATCTGTTTTTTTGTTTTTTTTTCAAGCAGATGTAGAGTACACACACTACAGAGCTCGTCATTCCAGATGTCTTTTTGTCTGAATTCTTCTCGTCTTTTTGACTTGATGGAGGAAGGGAAAAGAGTATCAATTATGGAAAGACCAGCTTGATCATTACGAGCATGCCAATAACGGAACAGAGTTCTAACCGTAGTAACGTGTAGTATTTCCGCCATTGTCCGCAGGTCCGAGCGGTGCTTACAGTCCGGAAACGACGATGGGTTACATGATGGACGGACAAGCGGCCAGTATGATGCACCGGCCGCCTGGTGATCCAACCTTCCACAATCAGTACCACTATCCTCCAGAATATTATGGCCATCACTTATAAAGGTGAGTGTTTACAGCTGTTCTCATCGATGCTACCAAATTTTGAATATTTAGATGATATCATGATTTATTTTGGAGATCATAAAATCATTTCAGAGAATAAAAAAGTTTTACGGTCCTCCTTTTTCCTTTGTGTTTCAGTTGGATGCTGAAATAGGTGGACGAAAACGGTACCGTGCAACGATCGAGTGAAAGGGTGGAAAACAAACAGGAACCTGGCTTAC
Organism: Synergus umbraculus; assembly: GCA_900474325.1. Taxonomy (NCBI): domain Eukaryota; kingdom Metazoa; phylum Arthropoda; class Insecta; order Hymenoptera; family Cynipidae; genus Synergus; species Synergus umbraculus. The sequence goes on from UCOK01018954.1 coordinate 62,253, forward strand.
CAACCTCCGACTCTAATTACTGATTCGCGCGTGGCCATTTTAACCACCGTCAGTGGAGGTGTCGACAATTCTTGCCGTGTGATCGACAGATTTCCAGGACGTCAATCGACTGGTAAAAAAGAGGGAGAGGAAAAAAAAGGGAGCCCTGAAGCAAGCTGAGAAGGAAAGAAATTTTCTAGAAAAAGCAAGCAGGAAAGAAAAAAAAAGAACGAGAGAATCGCAGGAGCCACGAGCCAGGAAAACCGGAGACCAGGGGGGGATGAACCATGAACAAAAATGAACCATATCGTCAATGGTAACCCGAGAGGACCATCCCTAGGAAATTCGGCCAGCACGGGGAGAGACAGCTAAAAAGGACAAAGGGGTGACGTCAAGCCGGAAGTGTGAGGGTCGCGAGAAGAAATTCATGTGATTGTTCTTTGTACAAAATATTGCGGTGTAATATTGTAGTGATTGAAGATATTAAATGTTAAATTTTAATACGATCGCAATCGAAGAGACTCTATATATAAATATACTGAAGATAGTGATATAGGCAATTTTAGCGGGCATGTACATTACCTGGATGCTCGCACGGCGAGTGAGAAGCGCGTCGCAAGATCTTCGAGGATAAAGACTAAAAAGTGGGAGAAGAGGAAAGGAGAGGAGAGGAGATAAGATAAGATAAGAAAGAAAAAGGAGGCTGACAAAGGAAGTTGCGATCGAGCCTGGACGCGTGTGCCGGACTCGGGGACCAAAATGTCCCCGACGACCTAATAGGATCATTGAATTTGTACAGTTCTTAATTATAAATAAATTTACTAACTAAACAAAATTAATTATATATAAATATATATATATATATATAAATATAAATGAATAATTACAAGACCCTGTACCCCCTCCTCCCCGCTCCAAGATGTAAAATACGAAAGAGGGGAATACGTGGGAGGAGCAAAACTTCAGGGAGGAAAAACACTAGAGGGGGGAAAGAGCGAGCGACTCGTTTTCCGCTCCAGCCGCCATGTGTGAGAAGCGCTCCGATCGGCTCGGTTCTTAAGGATTAATTAAAAGGTTAACGATTACAATTTACGATAATATATTGTGTATAAATAGTTAATTCAATTGAGAGCATGAAAGATGAGCGTGACGCGCGCAGAACTGCGTCCAGAAAAAAAAATCCAGGAGTAAGTCTGATTGAGTGTGAAATTTGAGTGTGATGTGTGGAGAAATGTATTATAGAGTATACATATTATATATAGAAGTATGTGAGTAGGTATTTAGGGCCCGAAAGTACAGTTCTTCGTTTTGTTCGTCCGCATTTTTGCTCCCTTTCGAAGCACCTCATCAATGTTTCAGCTACACCTTGACAAGCTTCTTTTCATTTCTGACCCTCCTTTCCTTGCAAAATCAGACCAGAGACAATCCGGATGATTTAACAAACATCCGGAGATGATTTGACAAAAGTGGGAATGGAAACCACTTTAGAATCCGGCTATGATTTTCATGGGATTTCTGTACATTTCTGCACGTGATTTTTTTTTATGTGCGCGCGTCCTTGATATACGTAACTAAAGAAATGTGTCGAGACTGGAGAACAGAGAAGTTTTTAAGGATACCATTTTCGAGAAGTCTTTCTAATGTAACGATTATGATGAGAATGATTATGATGATGATTATTATTAGCATCGTACTTCGAATCTAACGCGAGGGTTGACTAGTACGGAAAAGTGAGAATGAGCGAATTATAAAAATTAACCATATTTTCACTATGTCTGCTTACACCGATTAGAAAAAAAGCGCGAAAAAAAGGCGCTGTTTTCACATTTCTTAAGCTGTCGAAACGAACGGAAGTTCCACGATTTTAATTTTTATATTGATTTTTATGAATTATTGTAAATTTTTAAATGTTTTTAGTCCGGAAATTGTGCCACTTCCGCTCGAGATTGACGTTCCAGTATACTGAACAATGAAACTCATGTATACCGAAAGACTCAGTACGCACAGAGGTTAATTGGAGAAAATTTGTAGAAGTAAACAATGCTTAAAAAAAAAAATAATTCAATCTTTAATTATGGAAAGTTCTCCAATCAACCACGTGATGATATGCCTTCGATTCAACGAGAGCCGAGGTGTTGATCAGTCTTTATTATATTTTAAATTTAAATTAAATCTTTGATATTACGATAAAGCCTACTTAATTTTTAGTGGCTCTCATGCAATGTAATCTTTGTTAGAAGTTGTCATAAAAGTTATCAAATAAAAATATCTTTTACTATCAAGTCTCTCTTGGAATTTACACTTATTTCAACAGGTTTTGGGCCTCGAAAAAACAATTCGAAAATATACCCAAATATATCAAAGATTCGGTATTTTAAATCATTTAATGTTTCTTTCTTAATCTCAGGTGTCAATTAATCTCTGGCTGGGCAAATTTGCGAGTTGTATTTGTTAATTGGCTAGATTCTTTAATTTTGTTGAAAGTTCGTCAGATTAATTGTCACGTTTTAATTATCAATTCATCTTAATAATCACTTCACCTCGGTCGCTCGATTGTTTTTCAATTCCTCCAATACTATATGTATACTCAGCACTCAATTCGCTCTCAACTACCTGAAACTATAATTTATTACAATCATAATTGATTAAAACCATAGTTTCTTAAATTTGAATTAACTGGAATTTAAGAAAAATAATCTAAAAACATCAAAAATTCTTTTTCAATACATTTAACTTTCGGTTGGTTGGGAGTCTTTGTGTGCGAAATTATGAAGAGTTAGACCGACGCATCATTGGCTGTTCGTTTAAAAATGAGTTCAATTGATTGAATCATCGCCTTAAAAATGTATACGAAATAACACTAAGGTATCTAAATAATAATCACGTTAGAAGGTATAAAAATGAAGTAAAGGAAATTTTATGAGCAGCGGCAAGAGTAACAAGGACAGAGTGAACAGCGTGTGTGTGTGTATGTGTGTGTGGATGCTGCGTGGGAGGGAGAGGGAGTTTGACAATTGTGAGAGTACTGTACAATTATTGTATAATTATGAATGCTTATTACGATGATGATAATGATGATGATGATGATGATGATGATGATAATGATGATCGTGAGGCTGAAGGACCTGCGTCAGAGCGATGATGATAATGATGATTATTATTATTATCATAACGATAAACAATAAAGATAACGATGATGTATAGTAAGCTAAAATTCCTTATATCGGTATGAAATCGGACTCTTTTCTTTCCACTGTTGGCGGATTAACTACTACCAACACATCGAGTTCATAAAACAGCAAAGATGGTCGCTTGAGTGCAGAATTAATCGAATGTCAAAACTTCAATCCCGGTTATTTTATTCGTCGGGACTTTCCAATATTTCCTAGAAAAGTGGCTTATTTGCTCGCTCAAAAATTTTATCGCGCTCGGGTAACTGTTGATTTTTAATCTTTGGATCTTTTTATTGTTGAATGCTCGACTCTTGGAAATTTTGGAAACCACGATACTTTTGTTATTTAGCGAAATTCGGGAATTTTAAGGATGAGCGTCAGCATCTGAAAACATCACTAACTTAATAAATCACTCAATCATATGCGCGACCTTACTGTCTTTCGTTCAAGGTCACGCGATCACGATGAAAGAGAAAAAGGAAAGGATGATATTGCTGATAATGATGTCAAGGTGGTCTATGTTAGAGAGTGTCCATTGTATAGTGTTTTTTGAAACGTGAGCATTAAATGCTACATCTTGTGTACATACGTCGTAATCATTTTTATTTAGACTCAGTGAAACACTTCCAGATCGATATCAGCTATCAATAAAGTAAAAAATTATAATTAATAGAATTTTTATGTTCAAACTATCTTTTATATAGTTTCTTCTTATTTCATTTAAAGCTCTAGATTTTTTAAGAAAAATGCAGCTTTCGATCTGCAAAGTCTTCCGCTGTGTCATAATATTTTCCTTATCCCTTTCCTCTATTTAGTCTCTAATATTAGAATAATTTGAGGATTAGGTAAATAATAATAATATTAATAATGGTAATATTAATTAGTAAATCATCTGCTAATAGCTTTGCTGTGTTTGGTTTTATTTGCTATATGTATTACTAGTCAAAGTCCCATACCAAATTACCAAATTAGTTTAAAATTCATAAGTAATTTTAATGACAAAGATTACGATTTCAATTTTAAGTGATTTGGATTAAAAGCTTCTTTTAAATAAAGCTAAGAAATGGAGAAGAACAACCCCTAGCAAAAGACAACACCAGTTGAAGGACAATATAATAATCTTAGAAAAGGTAAGTAAGAACTACCAATAACAATCTCTACAAATAAACAAAAAACAATCCATTAGACATTTATCTAAAACAACCCCCAGCAGCACGTAACAACCCCAAAAAATAATCAATAAAAAACCCTAGCAACAGCCATACGTGAAATATAATTCTTGAATGAAATTAAGGAAAATTAAAAAAGTATTTTAATCAATTCGCCTAAAAAAATTCCACAGGCAAATTTGAAAAAAGTGCTAATTACGAATGGGAGGACGGTTTGGTGGCAGAATGGGCGGAGGTTTGTTAGCGATCTGTCAATGGCTTTGCTTTGTTGCCCACCTCGTGACACCCTCGACTGAAAAGCCAAAAAGGGTGCCGTCGCCTGCATAAAACGAGCATTTGTGAAACTCACGCAGCATCCCCTGGACTTCCACCCTGTCTTCGTCTCTCATTGTCCCTCTTTTTTTTTCTCTCTCCCTCTCTCTCTCTCTCTTCCTCTCATTCTGTCGCTTCCTATATGATTCTGTCTCTGTTTTCGTTTGCCATCCCTGAAATATGATAGGCACGTATGGCAACGAAGCTCGAGGTGCCAATTATCGTTGATGGTTATTCCATGGAAATGGACCTTGTTACGTGTACGTCGAAAATCAGGGAAGATACCAATTATTTTTACAGTATCGGAGACCTACCGACCGAAAATCCAACAATCATTCTCCAAATCTCCATTTCATCGAATTTTTCATTTTTCATTTTTCACCATATAATTTATACAGCCTATCTTTCTCTTTCCCTCCCTCTTTCAATCACTACTTTTTAAATCGTTTAAATTTCTTATCATATGAAATCTAGCAATATTAATTTTTGAATTTGAGATACCAAAGGTAGGCTTAAGTAATGAAAAATGACTTCCTAAAATAAACTAAGTTCTTAAAAGGAAATTAGTGTGATCGCTAGGGCAGAATCGTTTTCAAGGTACTTGTAGCGACTGAAAGTGAGAGAGTAATCGGGTCCCAGGAGAGAAAAGCGATACTACCCTTAGCAGTATTCCGTAACGCCCTCTAGTCACTAGTGCAGTGAAACCGAGTGCCTATCGCATATTACGCTCCCTCGAAGTAGCCACTCCCTTGAGCAGCGCCTCTAATATCTCATTACTGCGCCACCAGTCAGCCATCCTGCCATTACGAGATTGTTTGCCTGTAGGCTTCCCGTTCTAATATATTATCACACTAGCTACCCTGTGGAATCACAAGAAGGATCATTAAGTGAGAAGTCAAAATATCCGAACGAGCCTCAATCTAAAAATATTCCTAATAACCGAAGAAGAAAATCAACCCCTTCATTCTGTCGATTTTTTTTCGGAAGAGTCACTTAAAAGAATAAAAAGAAAATAAGATTCGAATCATTCATGGTTGTTAAATTAAAATTCCTCCAACGAATTTTAGATTATATTAAGTTTTCGATGAGTCTTATTACTCATAATAGCCGCTAGGTGGCTCTGTATAGACTTCTCTCACAAGTGGTATCTCAAAACTTCCCGACGGGAGTCTAGCTTCTCAAACAAGCCACCAGGTGGCTCTGCGTTGGCCTTTCTCACAAGTGGTATATAGAATTTTCCCAATAAAGCAATTACGTCCTACCAAGCTCGTTTCTCAGTTCCCATAACATCTTCCCTAATATTTCATCATTCTGATATAAGAAAATAAAGATTCTTCGACGTTTCAGTATTTTCGACCTGAAAATTCGTAATTTTTGACCAGTTGGAGGAACTGGAGCTATATGTATCTATCTCTCATTTGTTAGCGGTTCGTCGGAGCGCGACGGATCGGTCGCGTTCACAATGCAATGGAATCGCACCGGCTACGTTATACGTAGGAGTAGCACAGTACCCCAGAAGCCACGGACAGACGTGGAGACGGATAAGAGGTGGTGGTTGCGGAGAAACCATCTCGCTCTGTCCCAAACGTTCGTTCGTCTCATTCTCTCTCGCACCCTCTCTTCGCCGAGGTACGGACAAATGGGTGTCCCTGCATATGTAAAAGCAGCGCTGTGTTCGGCTCACCCCTCTACCCGGCCATTTGTCAATGTCAAGGCGCGAGCGCCGTAGTCATGGAAACACCCCGGCAAGCCGAAGCGAGCGATCCGACCGAGCGAACGAACTGAGCCGAGCGACCGAGAAGGGAATGCACCCTCGCTTCGCGCGACTACCCCTGGATAACACCCTCCCGCTGTACATCCACCCCCCGCCACAAAAGCTCACGTGCGCCGCGCGCATCAAAAAGCTTCCGCAAATTGACGTCGCTGTAATATGAGGGCGCCTTAGGACAAGCATTTCAAATATTTTTTAATGACTTTCGCCGGTTTTTATACAAAGAGTTGTTTTAAGATTTTACTTAATTAATTTTAAACTTTTTAAGAAAGTGTATTCATTTTACAGGACAGCCAATTCGTCTCGACACAGAGAGTCTTTACTTTCCCTACATCAGTTATGAATTATGATAATTTTGAGAAATCAATTTTTTTTAATTATAAATAAGTATAGCTTTTTTAATTTTCATGAATTGTATTCATCTTACAGAAAGATCAATAATTCGTGTCAACACAGGGAATTTCTATTTTCGTTAAATCAGTCTCAAATTATGATAATTTGAAAAGTTGTAAATATGGATTTTTAAAAATTGCATGTAACCATAATTTTCTTATTTTTCAATAAAAATAAGGAATCTTTCTGCTCCTTACATAGGCTTTGAATTTTGACTTAATATTTTATTTAAAACTTGTAAAAAAATTCAACTTGGTATATAGTGGATTAAGTAACCAAATTTCAGAGATTTTTCTATTTAAACGTTTTCAAGATATTACAGGATCATTAAAAAGCGTGATATATAAACACAAATTCAGAAAGTTTTTCAAGACATACTAGATAATTAAATATATATACCCCTTGAAATGTATTTAAAAAATCTGAATTAAAAAAGTACGAAAAACAAGAATTCAAGTTCAATTTAAAATAATTCACACAAATTCAAAAGAATGAACAGGAATTTACCAGAATTTAAAAGAAAGACTAGAGTTTAATGTTATACACGCGTGTTTTGAAAGTTTCAACAGAATATGTACATAGAGAATAAATTACAAGTATGTCCATTTGGACATATGGAATTGTTTACTTCTCATTCGATCACTGATGTTAAGCAATGCTTGTCTCGGCTGTATTCGGATGGGTGCCTTCGTACCAAAAATTGAATATCTTTACTTTAGAAACTCTTTGAGGATTGCTGTTTAATCACCTCGTTCGGAATTATTTTTTTAATTTCAAATCACTCTACTTTTGCGAGCACAGTGATATCTAATTAAAATAAACTAGATAAAATTTAAAGTATAAAAAATTATATTTATTTATAATTCCATCTTTTCTTCCCTTTAACCAAAAGATCTACTTCAGTCCCCATTCAAATTCTCGCGCAAAAAACTGCCGAGTAAAAAAAGTGCACAGAGCGAAATAATTCTTTATCGCAACACTGGAGCTGAAAAAGAGAAAGAGGGGTTGAAAAAAAAGTCCCAAAAAGAGAAGGAAGGACAAAGCTAGAGAGATGGGTCACGGAGAACGGTGGAGAGTTTTCTGGTTGGGGGTGGGGGTGGGGATGAGGGTGTAACGACTGCACGGCAAGACAGCTCGCTTAAATATGCAGGATGGGCGGCGGCGGGCAGCATTGTAGCGTGCTTGTAGCACAGAGAAAGGGGTAAACTCGGTACTGAGGGAAACGCGAAGGGTATACCGTACGTGAAGGAGGTTGGGGGTGAGTGGCGTAGGACAGGGGTTGTGGGGCGAGAGGAGGGATTTTCGAGCGCATGCGCACCCCGTAATGATTGACTGGCTCGTTGGCAGCCAACAGACAGACGTTCACCCACCCGTCCGCCCGTTCGCCCTCACCCCCATCCCCCATTCCAACTCGGAGAACAGTACTCGACCAACCGACCCCGCGAGCAACGCCGTTCAAAAAGCTCGCGATACAATACACACCCCCACATCCCCATATAACCCCAGACGCGTCTCTTTTCTTTTGAGACCAGCTCCAGCCACTGGCTACCATTCGCCATGCCGGTTATCTTCCTCCCTTATCGCAAACCCTTTCAACTCTTAGCCACCCCTAGGGCTATGGTACACCCCTTTTGGATCTTTTCCTTTTTCACCTGCTTTCCGTATCTTTTTCTCTGTCGCTTTGTCGGGAAATAGGTTTTAGGGTATTTTTTGGGGTAGGGGGTTGTAAGAAAGGGTTAGTTGTCATAATGATATGAGAAATAATCATACAAATTTAATTATGAAAGATTAGATGAACGACAACCTGAAGCAGTAGATATAAAAATCCATATTATCCAAGAAAAATAACAAAAATTTAAGCGATGATCATATTAATCGCCATGTGCGAAAAAAACAGAATATCATCGCCTGCAAGGGTTAGTAACAGTAATAGGCCATAATAACCCCTATCAAGATATAATAACCATCTTTAACATGCGAGAAAACGATCACGAAGAGCAAAGGCAATTAAAAAGAAACCAATTCTTTTCTAACTCTTTTTCTAAACTCATTTTCCTCTACTTTTCCAAATATCTTTACTAAATCCCTTCTTTTAACCACCTTTTGCAAATTTTCTTTCAAACCCTCTTCTAAACTTATTTTTTAATATATTTTAGAAAAAGGGATAGGAAAAGAAAGAGAAAGGGTTGAAACATTGTTCGAAAAGAAGGTTCAAAAAAAGGATTTGGAAAGAGTAATTACAAAGCGAAATAGGAAAAGTAGTTAGAAAAAAAGGTTTGGAAAAGTGGATGGGAAAATCTTAGGGAAAAGGAAGTTGGAAAACCTTAAAAAGAGAGTGTAAAAAACCTAAAGACTGTGTCAACTTTAATTTAAGTAAAAAAGCTAAAATTCGAGAACCTCTGTTTTTCAAACAAGACGAAAAATATTGACGAAAGGAATCCCAGGAATTTGAATTCAACGCACATTTCTTCTTTATAAAAGTAACGTCTGAAGTTCTTTATGAAAATGTTTTCGAATAGGTCTGGAATTAATTTTAAATTCGAATCGAGTGCGTTTGATAAATCTCGCAGAGAAATCCATTCTTGGCTTGGAAGGAAATGTGCGCTTCGCTCTTTTCTTCCCTCGGTGGTTTCGTTATTCGAGCTCTTTTTTCTTCTCTTTTTCCAGGCGTTTAATCCAATACCGGGCAAGCGTCCATCAAGTCCGGTTGCGAATGTTTTGTCCGCTCGCCGTTGGGTTCCCCGTAAATTCGCGCGTGCATGTTCCACGTGTCGCATAAAGCGTAAAACCAACGTGAATTACGGTAGTATCGCGTTACAACACGCCCGCGGCACTCGCACCATTCGACAATTCTCGCTGTCCTTTGCCCTTTAGAAATTTATGCCATTTTTTTCACATTTCTTCCCGTTCAATTCTGATATTTTCCCACACTTCCCCCTGACGAAAATTATCTGCAATTTCAAAATTTTAATTAAACCAAACAAATTGTACACGAAAAACAACGCAAATAAAATAATACACATAAACAATGCCCTGAAACAATATGCAAGAGCAACACAATCAATAAACGTTAAAAAAACACAAACAACACAAATGAATAAAGATTTTCCGATCGACTTATTGCAGGAATTTCAATACTTTATTAATTCACATAAAAGACAGAAATAAAATTTGAAAAATGGAGAATAAATTAAACAGCGGGAAAAATTAATGTTCGTCTGAGGATGTTGATGATTTTTCTCTGACTTTTCTTGAGAAAGATATATTGCAGGTTTAAGAGCCCTATCGATTTCATAGCGATGAAATCGTCGCTGTTTCGCCTGGCTTGGATAAAAATCATTAGTTGCTTGTACACGCAGAGCTGACCCGCGGGACAAAAATTGCAAGACATGCTCGAAGATCGGAGGATCGTTACTAATTGCTTGAACGATCTTCGATATATGTAAGCCTGGGGCTAAGCACGCGAGATTCTTCGACATACCGAGTGAAATGGAGAATGGATGTAAGAAGGTCTTCGATGTCGTGAACATCCAACCTGGCACTCTAAAATGCAGAACAAGTGGCATAACACTTTACCCCAAGCATAAAATTCCACAGATTGTCACCTCAAGCAAAAAATAGGGAATATAAGTTCAAAAAAAGTACATTTAAATTCATTTAAAGTAATTTCAAATGAAATGTTTGTTTTGTTTGTCGCTAGAGATTTGGAAAAGTTATTAGAAAAAATGTTGGAACAGGGAATTTCCAAAAAAGGAGTAGGAAAAGTGGAAAAATTTTTCATATGTAAAAGAAGGTTTGAAAAACAAGGCTCAAGAATTGAAGTGGAAAAAAGGGGATAAGGAATTTTTGGAAAAGTTGTTCTTAGAATTAAAAATTCCTTCCAGATCTGCAAAATTTGTTCCAGACTTGGGTGTTCATCGCGACATAAACGATCTCTAGAAAGTCATGCTCTTGCACGATGGGTATAAATCGTCGCTCACGGTGGAATTTAAGTGCGAACAAATTTGTATTCGCACGCTTACACGAGCTCCACGACTTCCCGTAAATGGCTCTACAACATCCACTCCCTCTTTTCTTCTCCTTTTCCACCCCTTCTCTCTGTTCGTTCAGCACAACGCCGTCCCCGCCACCCCCCTCAACCCCCAGTGCCCCTCTCGACGGACCGATAATTAATTGCAAGCATTACGCGCAAATGAACTTCATCGTGCACAAGGTGAATGCTTTCAGCCTCGCTGAAAATACAAAGTTCAAATCGGCTCAAGCTTAAAAGTTTAGCCTTCTTGGCACTGATATTGTTCAGTTGGAAAAATTTTAGTTTCACTTAGATCTGTGGATTATTTTTAAATAATCGAGCAAAAATTATGATAAATTAGACAATTCGAATACAAAAGTTAACTCTATTTTCACATTCTCTTGGAAATAAAACAAGGGTCTTAAAATCGCGTCTACGTTATCGAAACTCGACACCGAACGTCGTCGTCGGGGTTTCGTTGCGACAGGAAAGGGTGGTTTTACGAGCCGGGAATGTTGGCATCCCCCCAAGTAACCATTCATTAATAGCTGCTCCTCGAGAAAGCACAGAGTGGGTAGATAATGCGTTCGAATGTCCTTCGAGCTGTTGGCTTTATGTCCGTTTAATTGGGCAAGATAGACGAGAATGTATTGTTATGTTAATTCACAATTTGAATTTTCCGCAGTGGCTCAAATTCCACAGCCTTCCCTTGAATTATGGTTTGCGTCCCTTCAGAAGTGCAAAATTCAAAGTTCTAATTGGTTTTTTTTTTATTCATTTGCATTATATCATTACTTATCAAAAAGCATATAAACAGTTTCTGTTAATATAAATTAATATGAATATATTGCTGCAAAGTTGCTAAAAAGTTTTTTCAATATTTCCAGGTAACACTTGCGTGTATAAATATTGATCAGGACTGGAAATTCGTGTACTGCGGCGGCCAGTATTGCATGCTGCTTCTAAAATTGCTTGATAATTTATTGTAAATTCAGTCTTTGAAGTAAAACGAATTAAAAAGTGGAAATTTCACAATCGGGACGGTTTTGAGTTGTAGGAGTATTTCTTTCTTTATCCTCCACCGGCATCAACGTTATATCCCCGAGTTGGTTCCACTTCCCCTATTCTCTCGGGACGGAAACGAAAAACTCTCGCTAACTCGCATCTGTTTCAATTTATATTGCCGACACTCCTCGCCGGTACGAAAGCACAGAAACGAAAATGCCTGGCTCTTTTCTAGCTACACCGGCAGGATAAGACCGCAGATCACAGAAGTTTTTCTAATTTTTTTTCTCCTTTTGTTTCCACGTAAGATTCCTAACTTCTCGTGAAGAAAAAAGGCTCTTTGAAATTTGAATAATAAAGAAAGTTTTTTATTTTCATTAAGGAGCTTAAAATGTTCAGATCTCAAGACAATAAAATTCAAATGATTTTTTTATTTGATTATATATATTTTATGTTTTTAGTTATAAACTATAGATGAGCAGACCTCGAAAACTCGATTTAAATGTAGATTCGTGTCCGAATTTTCAACAAAATTGGTTTCAGAATAAAAGGGGGGCAAATGGAACTTGCGAGTGTGGGTGATTAATGGCAAATGCAGCTACAGCGACTCTACTTTAAAGCCAATGGCAATTTCAAACTGGAAACTGGGGAATGGAAGCTTCACGTCATATCTCAAGTAACCGCGATTGGCACAGATGGTACTTACGAATTACACACCCTAATTTACCTTAAGCCTTCTGCACATAAAAAAAATGCCTTTAAAACAGGAGTAAAAATTTCTGTAAAACTTTTTATAAAAGAATTTTAAAAAGTCTTTTAGAATCAAACTTTTTTACAATAATCAATTGACCTATTTTTCAACCCCTTTACGATCCCTTTTTTTAAGCACCTTTTTTCAATTTCTCTTCAAAACACAATTCCCAATTTCTATAAAATTTTTATAAACCAATTTTCGAAAGGAATTTTGAAAAAGGGTATGTGAAAATTGATTTAGAAAATAACTTTGGAAAAGGGAATTGGAAAAATGGTTTAAAAGAAAATAATTTCAAAAGAATTCAGAAAAGTTTCAAGATTTTCAAGTAATTCAATTTTACTAAATATTACAAGGGATTTTTAATGATATTAAAGATTCTTAACGGATTTTAAAAGCAATCCAAAGAATTTAAGGATTTTCAAGAGATTTTACAATATTTTAAAGAAATTTCAATGATATTAAGATTTTAAAAAAGGACTTCAAGAGATTTTAAGGAATTTAAAGCGATTTAAAGAGATTTTAATAAAATAAAAAATATTTGAAAGGAATTTCAAAATTTTTCCATTAATCTCAAAATAAAAAAAGTGTTTTTTAATTCTTTAAAATCTGTTAAATGTTTTAGAATCGGTTAATTTTTATCCTTACAATTGCTTGTAAAATTAATTTCCCTTAGTACGACGGCCCCCCATCCAGATATAACCGAGCCAAACGTTGCTCAACTTCGGTGATCGAATGAGCAGCCTTAAGCCATTCCACGTGTCCAACCGGACACCAGAATAAGTTTTAAATATTCAGATGATCCATAAAATCTCCCGAAATAATTAAAATCCTTTGATATTCCTGAAAATTTCAAATGTTTCCTTGACATCTTTAAAAAGTGTTGAAATCCAATGACATTCAGCAATAAAATCCACTAAAATCTTTTAAATTCATGAAAACAATTTGAATCTTTGAGACTGATAAATCTGTCACATAGAAGTTTTTGGTTGCTGATGGAAATGTGTAAACTGCCTTTAAAAAAATAGATTTTAGCAATTAAAAAAATTCCCACCTTCATTGTTTACATGCAGGATATTTTATTCACTTGCTTTACATGAATACGTCTGCCTTCAGAGAGTCTGAAGCCGTACGCAAATTAATGGACGAGTGTTACGTGTAATCCTATACAGGTCGGTAAACAACGCAGGACCCTTCCACATTCTTACAGAACCATAAATTATGACGCGAACCCGTCGGGATTCCGTGCTCGGAGGATTAGCGGGGTGCGATGAGATTATTTCCTACACCTCGCCAGTATTTGCCTTTGATTATTTTTTAATTGAGGATTTCGATCGCTCACCCTATCGCCTCAACTCAACCATTTTTCATTATTAAATCCTCCAACTAGCAGCTTGATGACTCGTCATTCTTATCCAAAGAATGAAAAAAAAAGTCATTCAACTTCTAACTCTTACTGATATTTTCTCGAAACTATAATGACAGATAATTTAAGTTGTCATTGTCACATAATATAAGTTCTCGAACTGAAGTGAGTTGAATTTTTAAAGTGAAAATTGATATTGATGAGTATTAGGTAATAAAAGAGGACAATTAATTTTAGTGACGTAGAGACGATAGTGGGGTCATATAATAAATGAACATAATTATATTAATAGCAATTTTGAAGTATTTGATGAAAAAATAACACTGCGAACTAATGAGAATTGCAATTTACTTAAATATACAATTCTTTCTCAAATTCGGTGGTAAATAATATAAATATTTTTTATTTATTGACATTTGACAGATATTAAGAGACTTCTGCATTTCAGGGGATTTAATGAAATTTTTAAATATTTGAAGATTAAAATTGAATTAAAATGATACGTGGTAGGGATATCAAAACTTAAGCTTCACAACAATGACCCATATCATTTCGATAGTCAAATAAAATAAATTTAAATTGATAGCTGTTCTCTGAGCTACTTGACCTTTCGATTTCACGACAAATGAGCTGACATGGTTTAGAAGAATTAGAAGGGAGTTGCGGGGAGGGGGTTACAGGCAAGGCATAGAATTTTTTTGTCGAAGCGAGCCGCCCTTCGTTACCTACCAACAATGGATATTCGCACCGACAGGAGGATTATTAAGCGTCGGAGGATCATTAAACGAGATATCGATCTCTTGCTCCGGTCTCGTGCGTACGTATTACAGGGAATATAGCATTACGCCCGGACGATTATGTCACTTCGGTAACGAGGATGGAAGGAGGTCGAGCTGGAGTCATTTGTAACGTGACTCCGCGAAAATCACGAACGACGAGGCGATAGATCGAATAGAGAGAAGCAGAGATCAAGAGAGAAAGGGAGATTGAGAGGTGGGGGTGGGGTGAAGGGTTGAGAAAGAAACAACTGTGCTATATATTGCTTGCTGATGATATTTATATGTCATATAAATATAGAGAGTTTCTAATCACTTGGGCTTGTTTCAATTTTAAAAGCAACAAATTAATAGAAAGTCTGAATAATTCTAATTCTAATTGGAGAGTCTTTTTGAAAAACAGAAACGCTAACAACATGCAGAAGTTATTTTACATGTAGTTTTTAATGAAGATGATAGGAAGATAAAATTATAGAACAGAATAGATAATGATAGGAAAGTATAGAAAAGAATAGGTAATGATTCTCAGAATGTAAAGTAGGTAAATAAAATGAAGAATTTAAAAAATAAATATCCGTTAGTGTATTTTGAAAATTTTGAGAAGCTCTTTCGGCTTTGGTGGCGATCCAACTCGCCAGTCTTGAAGATATTAATGGTTTCGCACTGATTCGAGCCAAATGGAATGACTAACGTGTAAATTGAGAATGTTTTCCCCCGTCAAGTTCGTGTTCTTTTAGCTGACATGGACAGTTCGACGGAAGTAAACGTCGCATTTACTATAATATCTGTGTAGATCGATTAAGAAGCCGTGCAAAAGAAAATGAAGAAACGTAAATAGACTTACTCAAATTAATTAATTAATACAAGAAGTTTTCTTGCATACTACTTTAATTTTGTGTATAAATTTCCCAACTACCAACTTTTCTATAAAATCGCAAATCCAAACTCTAGATAACAGGAACTACTTTTCACTTATCTAAACGATATAAATTCTTATTTTCATCAACGTTTTTCTGCAGAAAAAAAACAGAATATAAAACAAGCAACAAAGTATTTCTTTTCGCCTCACAAACTTTTTTACCGCTTCTGCGCATTAAATACTTTTAACGAGTATCCTTAACTAGATTTCCTTGCAAAACGAAAGGGTTTGGAAGGGGGGGGGCAAACTCCATTCTACTGTTACGTCGTTTAAGTGCGTGAGGAAAGCGTGGGCAGCAGTTTGCAAAATGGCGTCGTGACTTTATGGCCGCGCGAAAGGAAAACAATTAAAAGCCTAATTAAAAATGGATGTTTTTATTAGTCTCGCCCTCCCTTCTCTTTTACCCCTCGCGGCGTAAGGAACGATAAGGGCTAAGGTAAATGGGTTGAGTTCTCTCGCTTGTGCAATTGCTTCGCCTTCGTTCGGGATCCCATGGACTTGGTGAGGGGAAGGGTGGTCGTGGATGAAGCGGGGGTAGTTTTAGGGGCGAGGAATGGGGAATTGTAATGAGCAGTCCGACAGTTATAAATGACAGGACGGAATTCGCGAACTGCGATGGTACCCAGTTTCGTTGCCTAAAGGCTGCTTTACACGAAACACCAAGTGGGGCCACTCAAGCGATTACTCTCCCTCCATCAGACAGCTTTCGAAAATTTTCATGTCTTTCCGAAATTTATGTTTTTAAATATCTTTAAAAATCGATTGAAGTCGAAATAGGCATTTTTTATCCATGAAATCTGGGATTGGTAGGGATAGAAAATAGTGGAATAGTATAGAAATTGATAGAAATTGATAGTCTAAAATAAAAGCCGGAACTGAAAAGGATAAAAAAGGATAGAAGCGGGTAAAATATTATAAAGAAAAATAGCTAGGATAAAAAAGTAGGATTAAAAGAGACAGGATTATATCCAAAATTAGGTGATTCTGTGGAAATGAGAAAAATATCTTAATCAAAATTCTATGAGGGGAGAAGAGTACATTAAAATAATTACGAAAGTGGACAATTTGTAAAATTTATTTTAATCTGAATAAACACTCGCAGACTTGGAAATATATTCCATTCCCTTTGGCATTCGGTCTTTCGCTCCAGCATTGCCACCCTAGCCCGCTTTCGTCCATTTTCTTTATTACATTCCTTATTTCCTATCCACCAGCGTCTGTAACTCTAATACAAATTCCTATTGTGATTTATGTCGGTATCAGTGGCGACCACCCTCATTTCAGTTTCCGTTTCTCGTGAGTGTGAGTTAAAGAGAGAAAGAATAAGAGAGATAGAGTAATAAAAGAAGGGGATGAAGAAGAGAGGGGATCCTGATATTATGGTTTATTGAATCAGTGTTGTCATGTTGTTCTCGTTACTTTGACATTTGACCTGCAATTCTTTTTAATGTTCATGCTAGTTTCTCATTTATTTTCTTATTATGATTTATGGAAATTTTTCAAATATTCCGTATTAAATAATCCATAAATTTGAGGAAAATTGCTTTATACTAGATGAATTAGTAGCATTTTTATAAACGATTGTTAATAATTTTTAATGGGTTTTAATAAAATTTGCTTTTTATATATTTCTAGAGAAATTAAACTCACTCGTTGAGAGTTTGTTTGACCTCCACCTAATGGTTGACCTTATCAAATGAGAACTCCAGTAAGGTGTCAGGTTTCTAAGTCAAGTAATTATAATTTTACTTTGAAGTGATTATAACAGAAATTGAATTTTCGACTCTCATCGCTTGAGGTTAATTAATATTTTAATTGAAGGGAAGAATAATTGAATTTTAATCGAGATGGATATTTCCGCATTGGCAGTCTCTTAGTAATATCGATGCTAAATATTTTTATAAAGTGAGATATTCTTTACATTTTGACTATCTGCTAATATTATATTAATATCTTTTTTATCACATCAAGAAATGAAAAAATAACTAAAAACTATTTTACTGTTTGAAACAAAAGAAAAATCTAAAGGCTTATTATTATAATAAATGCCTTGAGTATAAAACAAATCTGATCTCATCATTTATTTATTGGATTATTAAGAATTGAAACGGAAATTATTAATCTCACATGTGACAAATATTTGAAAGCTTAAGTAGGCTGTGAACTATTATTACAATTTTTCTACCTAGTCCCACATTATGTAATTCAGAAAAATATGAACCGTTTGCAGATGTTCAAAGAGAACAGGCTGCAATTACTGTCACAAGTAGTAACGGCCTTTCTGGTAGCCCACCAGCGATTCTTCTAGTGGTATTATTAAACATCCGTCTATAATTACTTTGATCAATTACTTTATTTTTTCATATCATAAAACTCTCATAGATATTATATAAATATCATATAATTATCCCAGATGAAAATCTGATATCCTGTGAATATTTCTTAAACATATTATAAATACAGATCAGAAACTTACTTATAAGATAAGTAAAATTTTGGATATCCTTGGGTTATCTTTTTTCTTAGATAATTTAATATTTCAAGTACTTTTTCTTATAATTTTCTCAATTTAAACAAAAGAGAAAAGGCAATGCTCCATTTAAAATATACATTTGTTGAAAATGGTTTTCTGTATTGTACTTTTTCAATTGTAAAGAAAGAAACGATACGCCCATTAAGGGTGGATTGAAGCGTTCGAGAGGTGAGTGCATTTATATAGCTACATACATAGAGTGTGTACAGTGACTTGCGACATCGCGCCGTTATATATAAACGTGATTAATGGATCCGAGCAACTCGCCATTCAGATGTACTCTCGCCACAGCCGGAATAACAAAGTGCTTCGCCCTTTCGCTCTCACCGAGCTTATGGTTTCTAAGCTCTCACCTCGTTTTCCCCTAAAGAACAGCCGTAATTTACGCTTCGCGATCCACCGACTAATTCACGACTAGAGTCAACTCCACACCTTTTTTCTATAACGTCCTCAAATTCGAGAAAAATTTTGTGCCGTCCTAATTTGATTTATAACAACTAGGGTGGCTCGACAAATTTAAGTTCTTTTGATTTGTTATGAGACCCTCCGAAAAGCTTCCGTTTAGTAAAAAAAAAACATCTGAGAATCTAAAGTATTTCCGAATTTATATATATGTATATATATATAAAATAAATTTTGATTAAAATTTCGCAGAAATTAAAGAAACTAAAAAGAAACTATTGCAAGATATTCGACTTCAAAATGGGGTGTATTTCTATTTTATATTTTATTTTTTTCGCAGAGGGTGAGAAACAGCATGCGCAAAGATAGTTTGTGATTGGCGGAAGAGTAGGGGGTGAGAGGCAAGAGTTCTGAGAGAGGATACAGGATGGGATCGGTATGGAGCAATATACGGGAGACTTAGCCGTGATAAATCCTTATATATGAGACTGTGCAGAGCCGAACCTCTATATGAAACTCCCACCAGCGGCAAACTCATGGGATTACCCCGTTGTGTATGTCCCACATAACGTGGCATCGAAGAAAGTTCGCAACTGTAAAAAAAATACACGTAAAAAATATACTAAAAGAAATTACTTCATTTTTACATTTTTTTCAAAATTTTCTCTGCTTAAAAAAAAAAAAAAACAAGAAAGAATCCCCTTTAATCCATTTTTATTTTATTAATTTTTGTTCAATTCGATTCTTTTCTATTTTATTTTACTAATAATTTTAATTTCCACTCTGTATACATGTAATAGAATAGAATAGAAATTAATAGGAATGGATTGCAATAATAGATTGAAATAGAATCGAATAGATATATGACAAAAATGGATACAATGGAATAGTTTTGTAATAAAATATGGAAAATATAAATAGAGAAATTAAGAGAGTTTCAATCTTTCTAAGGCAAAAATACTGATATTACGGAAATTGACAGACTTGCTTTTAGAAATATATTATAGCATCCCTTACAATCGAACACGGAGATTCCAGAGTTATTTAGAGCTATTGCTAACGGACGGCCATTAGCCGCGATCGCATTACCGGCTGAGTGGCTAATGGTCCGCGCCTTGTCGGCTTTTCCTCTGCTTTTCCTTTTTCCTCGATTTTCCGATAGCAGTGCCACGAGATCCTGCATCGTCGATAATGCTAATTATGTTGCTTCTCTTTCCTCTCAAAGCCCCAAGATTTATCGCTTCTCTTTTTCGAAACCTTGTTTATCTCCTAATGACCAGCATCATAAATGAAAAGTAAAGAATATATTCTAAAAAATTAAATTTAACATTTACAATAATAAATTTCAAACATAGAAAGCGTAGTTATATCAGCAAGATAGTATATGCTACAAATGAATAAATTGCGTTGGTATTTAGTATTATTTAGTAATCAACCACACTAACAATAACCAAAAGTTCCCAGTGAATATATTTAGAAAAATTTCGTAATATTACCATAACAGAAAAAACTAAAATTGTCACAAAATAAGATATCGAGTTGAAAATTTGTGAAATTAAAGAAGCTCTCATTTTTTAATCGACGCATTTTTCCTCTTCTCTAATTAATCATTTTTCTTATAAAGTAAATATTAAAATAACAATTTTTCTTTATACATACAACGTTCCTGCTCTGGATTTAAAATCGAACAGCAAAAATCAATCTCCTTTTAACATTAAATAATGTTTAATTTCTTTGTTACAAGTGACCCGCCTCTTTGTTAAAATTATTCATATTTCATCAAATATATTATTTTTCTCTCTTCTTTTACTTGCATTGATAATATTGTGCTATATACAGTTATACACACAGTTAGAAGTATTCAGAACTGCGTTGATATTTACAGGTACATTTATGTGCATTCATACGTATCGACGATTATATGCGGACGCCGAAATCGGCAGAGCGGTCATTAATTTCCACGCATAAAAATCAATGAACGGTCCATAAACAACGCGCGTACCCAGCGCGCGGACCGCTCGCCCATTTTCCAATTTGCAATTGCGAATCGCGTTTTTAATTATAACGAACACAATGGCAGTCGACCGGGAATGGCATCCGGGCTGTTTCTCTCATCCCAGCGCGACGGCTGGACCAGGATATTCCGTTTTCACGATAATTATTGTCGTTCGATTCTCTTTTTACTCCACCCCCCCCCCCTTCTTCTCCAATACCCACGGCTCTGGTCAAATCGAAAATCACCGTCGCAGGATAAAACATTTTCCAACGGGAATCAATACCATCTCTGTAATTACATTTTTTACTCGCTTAAATAATATTTTATTTTATTTTAAAGTTTTTCAACGTAATAAGAGAAGTTCAATTTATTTTTTGTTAAATAGCAGATAAATAGGATAGTGGAATAAAAATAATCGAATTATGGCAAACCGAGGCCTAGGACTGATAAAATTTTTGAATTCCTTTGCCTTGATCATCATAAAAGATTTCAAAATAATTTAATTTAATTTAAAGGAACTAAAAGGATGTCAAAATATTTCAAAGGAAATTGAAATGCGTTCAAAATAATCCAAAGCTTATTCCAAAAAATTAAATGTGAAATAACAAGAATTTTCAAATTAATTATAAAATGATTATATAATATTATATATTATATTATAATAATGAAAAATGTTTTAAAATAATATTAGAAAGTAATTTCTCTTTAATTTACAATATCCAGTAAACATTTAGTTCCCAGACGTTCATTCATGAACACAAAAAACACCAGACGAATGTTTTAGCCCCTTATCAATCAAAAAGTCGTCTGACTTGCGAGTTACGATATAATAAAATGAGCCATTGCCCACGAAGATTCGAGACGTCTCACACCTCTCAGTCGAAACCCGCTCATTCAGAGAGAGATAATCGTAAAAGTTGGGTATCCAACTCACATAAGTTTGAGAGAAATGTATGTAGTCCAAGGTTGGTTAGAAGTCCCCTGAAATACATGAAAAATGCTGACGAACAGGGGCCTTTGAGTCCAGGGGAGCCACAAGACTTCTCACCCTATGGAAACCATCGTGGCCAACTTTTACGACAACATCACGCGGATTTATACTTACTTAAGGAAACACTACTGCGCCTTAACCCCAAGTTATGGGCCCCGAATCTTACGATATCATCTGGATGGTTACATCCAACCGATCCTTTTCTTTTATGTGCGGAGCAGAAAAAATCTCAAGAGTATTATACAAAACCATATATGATTCCAATTTGAAATTGCATAATTCTAAACTTTTCAAATTGAAATTATTTTAATTTGTATTCATTCAGTTTAAAATTCTAAAGGTATGTTTTATAGTTGTCAAATGGTATGCAATTGTTGTAAAAAATGGTTATAAAATTAGTAAGATTTTTAATTTACGATTATTTAATGCTAAGGCTTTTGTTTAATAATTATTGTAAAATATAGAAGCACTGCAGTGCTCTGGAAACATGAATAAAATATAAAAAAGAGAATGAGGAAGATAATTATAGAAAATAATTGATGAATTAATGGATTAATTGATTAATGCATTTACGAAATAATGTATTAATGTATTAATGTATTAATAAAGTTTAAAAAAAATATGTTAACTTTCAAATGAAAAAAGTGAGGGATGCACACATAGCATTTGATGTCTATCTCATAAACCGTAAACCGGTTTCAACTTGGACGAATGTCGAGCGGGGGGACGCATAAATTTATTATAGCGAGCAATTAATGGGGTGTCAGCTCGATCGCGGGAGGTCTCGTTAAGTTCCATTATACCTGAGAGGTGGAAAATTTCACGTGGCGCTTACTTAGATCGAAACTCGACGATAAGATGCTTGAATTGAGAATTAGATTCGACACGACATCTTGACAAATTGGTGCGAACAAGTACGTTTATCTTATACACTATAAGAAACAAATAATATTCTGATTAATACATGAAATTCGTGGGAAAATATTCCCTACTCACTTTCATTCGTAATTTTTTAAAATTAACTTATCAATTTACATTTACTTTAAATTTACAAACATAATGTTTGTATCAGTTTAGGAGAAGAAACCAATCTAATATATCAACTATTTCCGTTTCTCAAAAAAATAATTATTAATAATAACCAAAATCGAACAATATTTTCATAATTGAGTACTGCGAAATAACAAATCGGTTTTGAATAATTGAAACGTTAAAGATGTTAAGTAGAGAAGTGAGGGGGCTAAAGAATCTTGCGTCATGGTGACCGGTATCGGTTACCCCCTGGGTCCGCTTATTTGTCAAAAGCTCCTTCGATCGGTGACCCTGGACCCTCTTCTTGCTTATCCGACATGTGGATGTGGCTTAATAATATTCTCACATTTGGACGGGTTGCCGCGTCAGCACCAAGGTCTCGCCACAAACACATTAATAAAAGAGAAGTCAGATACATATCGATAATATAATACGCATCCATCTCTAATCATCTCGTGGAAAAAATCAGTAACGAGATAGAGCTGTGGAAATATTTCCTGTCTCTAGTATCAGATCAGATGCGTTGTACTTTTTCCCTCTTAACTTCCCTCAAATCTGAATATAACCCCTTCATCCCTCCCCCCTTAAACCCTAACTTTATAATCCCTTATCCCATGGGTCATCCACAATTATCACTTCCATCCCATGAAACTACATTGGGGGCCCCTATGTCTCATTGAGCCCCAAGAATTACCCATTTACTCTGAAACTCTTCCTACACAACAAAACTACCCCTATCCCTAGGAAGCTTCCCTATCTCACAGAAAACTACCCCTAAAACTCAAACTCTCTAAATTCATCAGGACTTCTCATAATCCATGGAACTACCCCTAGACCCAGATTTCTCCCTATCCATTGTTATTTCTTATATTCCATAAAACTACCCCTATACCTCAGTTCTAGAACATCTGAAAATTGCAATATTTTGCACTTCTTTTATCAAAGTCGTATTTCCATTCAACAGAAACGACAACCAATCAACTCATGTCTGTTTTT
Organism: Synergus umbraculus; assembly: GCA_900474325.1. Lineage (NCBI taxonomy): Eukaryota > Metazoa > Arthropoda > Insecta > Hymenoptera > Cynipidae > Synergus > Synergus umbraculus. Next base: position 85,829 of record UCOK01018954.1, read on the forward strand.
CAATCAAACTGGTTGATAATACTTGAAAAAACTCTGAGTTGGGAAAATTCATTTACACCTACCCTTAGATGAATGACATGCAGCCTTGTCTTTGACCAGATCGTTCAGCATTGTAAACATCAAAGGAGTACATTATTGGGGAAATGTGGACACAGAGCGCCGTGGTAACGCCGATAGACTGTGAAATCGGAATTCGTTCTTTGACTCGATTCGAAAATTATTACGTCTGTTAAAGAATTCTTTGCTGTGGAGCGACAGTCGCGATCATCACCTCGAAGCGTAGTCAAAGTCGCGAGTCGGAGGGTGGGAAATTAAAACCAACGAAAATTGGTCAACGTCCGGGATCCACCTTTAATTCTCGGACAGGAGAATTCTCAGTATTGCGGAACAATCGACTTTCGTATATTGCACTTCACTTTCAACGTAACAAGCTTTCCTCTGATTTTTTTTCTTTTGTCAAAAGAGCATCTAACGAGATTTCTATCCGTAGCAATGAAGTTAAAAAGATAAAACATTTATTATTATGAGATGATAACATTTTTAGTAATTTAAGTAGTTATGGGAATAGGGGTAGTTTCAAAAATAGGGTAAATTCTGTAAGATGGGAGAAGTATTGCAGGATAGAGGTAGAGAGTTTCATGTGATGTAGCTTTTTACGCTGATAGGGGTAGTTTCGTGGGATTAGGGAAGTTCCTTAGGACATGGATACCTCCTTAGTGACAGAATGTTCCTTGAGATATGGGCAGTTCCAAAGATATTAATTTTCTTGTCCTGCTTGGAAAAAAAAACAAAAAAGTGCTCCCTTCAACATTTTTTCATTTTCTTCAAGAGACTTTCGAATTCAGAATCATAAATTACAAAAAGTAGTCAGTTTTTTTTTATTGACAGTTGTTGAAAATGCACTTTGTAAGCGTAAATACTAAATACGAAGGTAGAATATTCGCATAAGGGGAAATGGGAAGACAACGACCCGATGGTCGTTGCCTGTCGTATTCAGGTAAGCATACCGTCGTCCACTCTAATTTGAATGTAACAACGTTCCGTTCGGCTGCAATCTGATACTATCTCTGACTCTCCTGGTCCGAAAGGACTCAGTCTCTCTTGAATTCCCTCTCTTTCTCCGACTCTCGAGTTGAAAGTAAGCTGCAACTATATACGAATACGAACACGGGAAACATGGTACAAAGGGAATTATTATTGGACGAGATAGCGAGTTTCATTTACGAATACTGTTGCTCTTTGAAGCTACTGATCAAATCATTTTTGTTGCAGTTTTTAATTATTATTATTGAAAAAGAGATTCAACTACAAGAGGGCTGAAAATAAAAAATGTTTGATTTCAATTTATACAATAATATATAAATATCAGGTTTAGTCTTGGTTGTTATATCTGTTGATAATAACATTTACACTGAGCCAGGAAGAAGGAAAGAAAGCTATAATTTCGTTCTCTTATCTAATTGAGTTTCAATAATCACTTTAACATTCCAAACTGCTTTATTTTATTATCATTTATTTTACATCATTCAATTTTATTACCAATCAATTACATCTCTGTTTAGCAGTAAAATTATATCAATTATAATACTTATATCTTTTTAACAGTAAAATTTGAAATGGATTCGGTCATCTTCAGCAGATTTTCTCCTTGAGATAAAATAACATGACATTTCCCAAAGTTGGCTCAAAATGGCTCATATATGCAGATGAATTGCGAGGGATTTAGAATTATTCTACAGGCGTCGTGGCGTTTTTTCCCACCGCATCGATTAGCGTTTATTTATAGCAATTTGGCGTGGAGTCCCATGACTTTCTTGGAAGTGCAGCCACGAGATAAGGAATCGTCCTTGCTTCACTCATGTTGTCGTCGGTGCATTGCAATTGCGCGTCTTTGAGCTCGCGTGAGGATCTACTGTAAAGTCTCTAAAAACAAAAGAGAAGGAAGATAAAAAGATGGAAAAAGATCGAGAACTTGGGGATGCGTCTCAGGTGGCTACCGGGAAGGCATTGGAGTGTCGTCGCGCATTCGAGATGCAACTGGCTGCATCGTACGTCAATCATCCGGGACGTCTCCGTCATCGCACACTCTGCATGTAATATCAGCGAACAGGTCGTTTCTAATCGCATAAACAATGTTTTCTACCTAGTTTCCAACGAAACAGAAAATACTTTTCAAAAATGAAAAAGAAAAATAATTATAACGATTTCACTTAAGGGCATGTGATACTTTACTTCGTATTTTACCACAAGAGCAATTTAATTTCGCCAACTTTACACTCAAAATAATACATATTTTTTGCTGAAACGAGGCAATTTACCTCCGTCTGCACGAAATGGAGGTAAATTGCCTAGTTTTAGTGAAAAATATTTATTATTACGATTCTAAAGTTGGGGAAACTAAATTTGCTCTATTTTTATATTCACCTCTCTTAAAGTTTTTAAAAATTCTTTTTCAATTCAAAAAATACCTAAAATATCTTTTTAGGTATTTCACTCACAGAATTTTCATTCAATTTTGTAAAAATTTCTTATAATCTCTAGAAACTTGGGGAAATCCCATAAAATTTGTTTGTTATCCCTTAAAATTCTTGGAAACCTTATAATGTCTTAAAACCCATGCAAATTATAAAAATTGTTTAAATTCCCAAAAATAACACTAAATGTATAAATTGTATTTAAAATTTGTTTAAAACGCCATAAAATCTCTGGAAATTAAATGAAATCCCTCAAAATAGTTTAAAATCTCTTGAAATCTTCAAATATCAATTAAAATCTCATAAAATAACTGGCATCGACCTTTGACCACTTTAAACGAACTGAGTATTGAATAATTTGAAAAAGGCACATAAAATTATAAATTCTAGTTATCAAGTCTGAAAGTTGATCCGTTTCGCCTTTGAGGAACATTAAGATAAAGCGTACGGCATTAAAATACAAGAAATACGTATACAATAGCGCCACGTAATTTCTCATATTGCTTTGGCAATATACATCTGTAATTAACTCATTCGCAGTTAATTTTCTAATTTCAGAGTCGATTTCAAATGCAAGACTTTCGAGATTGATTTACGTGTATTAGACTTTAACAACGATAATAAGCATTGGCTTTATATCGCCAAGAAAACTGTCTTGTCTCGAGTTGGCAACGCCTGCATGCCAAGGTATTTATTTCACGCTACGTCGAGTTTACACGTGCATGTAATTATACCATAATGTAACGCCGTCAAAAGACCGCCTTTGTTAAGAATGACTTGCAGCTTAAAAATTAATTACTCTATTGAATCCGCATTTTTTATCGATGAAGTCGATTATGATATGTCAGTTGAACAATGCCTTAAATTACATTATCAATTTTATCTCTTATTGCAAAGTATGTAAAAAATATTTTAAGCACACATATTTTTAATTCAACTGCCAAGAGAAAAACGTAAAATCCGTTATTTATTCGTTTTCAATTATTTCGAAGTAATTTAAAAATTTAAGAATATATTCTCAATTTACAAAACTTGTTTTTCATGCCGAGATAAATTTAACAATTTCATTTGAATTATTTTATCGTCCTGCCGAATAACTTCGCAAAACTGCGTAAAGTGGGATACAATTATAATGAATTTTGAATTTCGAATGAAATTATCCAGAGCCATTAACTAACAACTTTATTATTATTCGTCCATGGAGCAACGAATGAAATATATTCGCCACCCCCAGGAGAGGTCACCGCTTAATTCAGATGCGTTATGGCGTCGAAGCGTCGATTAATATTACGCCGGTTATCTAAATGGTTTTATGCAACAACTCGACGTGTTTTTCACATCGAGGCAATAACGCGACGACGATATGTGACCCCGCTCGACGATAACTTAGCAAGGAAATGTAATTCCTTTCACAAGGAATTTCCATTTATAATACAAATGCTCCTACCTGAGAACTGAGAAACTCGGGCTTTGAAAAAAGTTTAATTTTACAGCGAAAATCGCATTATGCAGTGATATTATGACTTTCCAGTAGTCGATTTCTGCCATCGAGTACTTTATCGATTAAGAGCATCGCTGTATAAATGTTTCCCCCCAACAACTACGTTTCCCTAATAGAGATATGGAAATTATTCGAATATCGAATCGCTAAATTATTGCTTCTGGAAGGATGTAATCGTACGATAATGTTTTTTTTTCTTTCATCAAAAATTGATAAAAATGGTTGGTTTACTGAGCAGATAAGGGCCAAATGTGTATGTTTATGGTTCAGATGCGACGTGTTGGGTATTTTAACAACATGAGGAAATTATCTACTGAGGGTTGAATAGCAAGTTATGCATAAGAGAATACACAGCTATTTTATTTAATAGCTATTCATTTTAAATTCTACAAACTGTCGCAAGAAGATTTGAAAATTAATTCCAGGGTAATTGTGCTGATTTTTAATACAATTTACAAATATTCTGGAATAATTCACTTAAATAATTGACTAAGTAAACCTCTACACACCCGAAAGGTATGTATGTAGCAAGACTTTTGTGAGATTGTGATGATAAAGACTTATGTTCTTTTATTTTGCACCTAAGTTTAGTAATTTATAGGGGTAAATTTCCTACTGGAACAAACACAGTTCCAGTTCTTTACAGATCCAATAAATTCCGCACATTAGTTCGTTTCCACGTTCTTCGTGTCCAAGGAGGCATCGAGAGCAGGAGAATAAAGAATTGGAGCTGCGGTGGAAAAAGAGTAACGCCCCTTGAGTAAAGTATGGCTCTGTTTACCCATGGCTAATGGTCGCTAGAGCGACCACAGTCCAGAAACTCCAACTCAAATTACCCTCCGAACTCGAACGAGTTTTGCGAGCCTATAAAATTTTCAGAACAAAGGCCACAAAGAATTCTTTCTGCAAAATTATCAACATTAAGTATTTAAAGAATCATTCATTATTATGTAGTGAATAACAACATGTATTAAATTTATTATAATAAAATCAACGGGTTAAGATAGGATGGATGATTTTAGGATAGGATAGAAATAAAATAATACAAGATTATACAGATTGACTCAATATAAAAATGATTCATCTAGATTAACTTTGAATGTGATAAAAAGCAATAAAAAATGATAGAGAAGGATATAAAATGATACTATTCTTTTTTATTCATCACAGAATTTCAACACTTTCCTAGTCTTAAAATTTTATCCTGAATATAATTTCGTCATTTCAAACGACAGTTTATTTCCTCAATTCAGTAGTAACAAGCCGTTATAGTCAGACCAGGCGTCATAAATCTTGAAACTCTCTCACTAACCCAGATTCTCACTGTAAATAACCTTGGGCAGATTACAGATTTTAAAATGATGAGCCTAAATCTTTATTAATAATTTATAATATCGATAATATTAATAATATCGGTAAATAAAAGAAAAATATGTTCATTTATTATAATAAAGAAGAAAAGTAATTTAATCTAATCTATAGACTTGTATTTTGACTTGAGAGAATTCGAGGTAAAATTTATCGCAATTCGGAATGAGAGAAGCAATTTTTGAGCTAGACCTGGTAAATTATGAAATATCAATTTTGGATGGCAATCAACTGAAGCCAAAGCGGCGCGATCAGATATCGAAAATCTGGCGTCTCTCTTCGACTATTACCGGGATGCAATTCACGTAAATTAGTTATCGTCTCGAGATCACCATTGAATTTCTCTGCTTTATTGCGCCGAATGGCCGCAGCAATAAATTGCACTACCGACCTTGATATCCTTATCGTACCTTGCAATCGAGCCAAATAATAAAGGCACTTTTTCAAAGTCTTCCCAGCATTTCTTCTTCATCCTATTCAGCATCGATTGTTCACAGTCATGACCACGAAGAACAAGTCGTTGCGAGCTTCCAAAGCTCTTCGATCCTTATTCATCCCTAAAAGTCCATCTCATTGAAATTCTAACTAGGCTTTTTATCTTTAAGACCGACGAAATCAATTATGGTAACGAAATTCCAGAGAAGAAATTTTCAGGGATTTAAGAGGATTTTAAGAAAGATTTCAGTAGAATTTATAGCTTTAGAACAAATGTTATGGGATGTAATGTTATTTTTGAGAATGGAAAAAGATTTCTGATAATTTGGATGAGTTTTAACGGATTCTAAAACATTTTATAATAATTTTGGGGGATCCTAAGTTTTTAGAATTTTAAGGACTTTGGTCACATTTCAAAATATTTCTAAGAATTGCGAGAGATTTAAAAAATAAATTTGATGGAATTTCAAGGGGTTTCAACAATTTTCTAGATATTTAAAAATATTTTAAGCAATTTTCAAAAATTCCTACGGATTTAAATTTAAAACAAGGCTGAAAATATTCGTTATAATTTAATAATAGAATATTGGGAATTCGCTCTTCCGACGTTTATATGCTTGCGGCGACCATCACATGGAAATCAGGACCACCATGAGGCGTAAATCGGCACGATAATTCTTTGATTCTACGAGATGGTGATTTAAATCTCGGACAAAAAGGCTCGGCGCCGCATTGGGTCTTGTATGAATACATGGGGATTTCAAAGGGCCCAGATGAGGCCCAAAGACGATACGAATGGGCCATTGGCATCAGTATCGGCATCGACATCGCTTCGCGTTGCAGCTGCGAGCATTTCGATGCAATCCGGCATCCACAAGTCGACGTACGACTGACGACAATGAGACACGCATCATCCTTATCGCGTCGCATCTCGTCACGAAGTCGCTGTTATTTAAAGAAGTCGTGTCGATTATAACAATTTGTTCGTCCAGAGCCACGAGAATGCCTGATCGGCCTGCTAAACGAAATTCTGATCACGTCGAATTACATTCAAGAAAATCACAGCAGCAGTGAGACAAAGTCACAAGATTTCATTTCTCATTTACGCGCATTTTATGCAAAGTCTAAGCAGTAAATTTTATGTCATTAAAGTTGGTAACCCATTATAAAATATCTGAATTTTCTTTGATAAAATCGTTTGGTGTCGTGTTTTGGCATTTTTAATAAACGTTTAGCGAAAGAACTTACCCAAAATTTGGAAAAATGACTTGTAATTGAAGTTATCATTTGAAAATGGAAAATTCGATAATTGTTTCAATTTTGATCAATAAATGTCAATAAATACCAACAAACATCACCAAGCGACTCCATTAAACGAAATTCGAATATTTCATATATGTGGCGGTCAAGTTTAGGTCAGTATTTTTTTTTATAAATCATCAATTACTATTATTATCATCGTCAGGTGATAAAGTTCTATTAATAACTCTACTTCCGCGTGTCTAGATTAAAAGAGCGGAAGTATTATAGACAGCGGACGTTACATGTGGTTCGAAGACCTGGTAGAACGACCTTGCGAATTGACGACATGCAGACAGCGTCTTTCATTTCTTGGAAGACTCCACTGTCGCACGCCAAGTCACTTAAGTTGATACAACTGAAGTAATTGTCGATAGAACATACAGTGAATCGTTAATGATCTTCCACGCTTGATGTGTGAAAAGTAAAGTCACATGACGAAGACGCACGAACGAATTTATCACGTTTTAAATATGTTCAATGTGCCATTAACGTACCATCATACACCTTGCTGTGATTTATTTTTCCTTTTATTGTCTAGACATATGTGAGCCGCATATCTTCATGTGGAAAAATTTCTAGTAAATTATAATATCAAAAAACTTGCAATCTTTAATTCCGTTTATGAACAATATAAGATAATAATTTCAATGTCTTCATTCATTTTTTCCGGAGGCAAATTACCTATAAATAAAGTAGCTCAGAAATGTGAAATATTGTTGACACTTGAGAGAATGTCGATATTGTCAATGTTAATATAATAACAATGTTGAAATCGAATTATCGACTTCTCTTTGAAGAAACATCCTCCTCTAATTTCCAGCATCGAGCCCAGTAAAAAACCGTAATTTTCTCCTTTCCTCTATATTTTATAATCATCTTTACACCTTGGGACTTCATCTCATCCGAAGTAGCTAAATGAGCTGCTCTTGGTAGTAAGTAGTTCGATCTTCGGAGAGATCGCTAAGCAGATAGATAGCAACTGCAGCGAGTGTATTTAAAGGGCGAAAAGCGATCGCTTCATAAGTCAACGCCAATCAGTGGCGCGACCAATGCCTTCGTGAAAGATCTGGAAAGGAAGGCGGCGAGTCGAAGAAGAGGGACTTCAGGATGTGCATAAGACAGCGGGACTTTTATTTGTTTGAAAAAAAGGGAAGCAATACTGAAAAAGAAGAGTAAAAAACTGAAGAAAGAGAAAGAAAGAAGAAGAATGAAGGATATAGAGGGGAATGTAAGGAGTGTAAAGGGAGAGAAAAGAATGTTGGTGGAACGAAGATAGAGGGAAAAAGCAAGAGGGGAAAAGTTTAAAGAAGAAGGAAAAGGATAGTGGAAGATGGAAGGAGAAAAGGGCGGATATAATGGGACAAAGCTTTGAATCTCGAGACGCGCCGCCTGACTTCGCTATCGGCGATCTGCTGCATCGTATGCAAATCTTCCTCCTTATAAATACATCAGCATCCACGGATCTTAGGTGCCTAGCTTCTTCCAACCCTTTCCTCTCCACCCTCTACGAATCTCGACCATCTTCTTTTTCTTCTTCTTCTTCTTCTTTGCTGCTGCTCCATCTTCTCCACCTACCGAAGACTGTCACGCATCAGGAGTGATACACTGAGCATCATCCCTGGTTCGGGTAGAGAAAAAAGACAGGATTGAAAAAGAGTAAAAGGAAGAAACGTGAGAAACGCCAGGGAAGATTTGAGAGAATTGAATCTGTTTGTCGAGAAACGCTGTCAGGGAAAACAAGGCTCGAAAAAGATTAAAACGTTGACGAGGTGCTGCAGAAGGGAAAGAAGAAGTGCGGTAGTTTCTGGTTTTAATCTCAAAATTCAATCTCATTTTACTCAACAAATATTAGAGTTAGAAGTTCTTTCGCTCTAAGAGTTATTAGAATGTAATTGGAATTCAGCGTTTATTTATTATTTCCATAAAATGATGAGGAAAACAGGAGCAAAATATATTAACAGAGATGGCCCGTGTCTTAAATCCTCTGGTACATGCGGTGATTGGCCCACTAGGGGATTTGTCATGGCACGTGCTATATTTTCTCTTCTGTAATTCGGGCCACGTGCGTCCGTATATCGCTTCGATAATGCCGTTTAACGAATGAACGCTTCGCTTTTGAATGTGACTCAGCACTAAATGAAATCTGATATATTTATCGCAACAAAATCTGGCGGTGACCTCTTATTTCAATTTTCAAGAAACAATTCCAATTTCACATGAAAAACCGTGAACTAATATTTAGAGAGCCTCAAAAAATCACAATTATCGTTTTCTCAATTCTTATTTGATAATTTTTGAAAATCCCAAATGATTTGTATACATCGCATTACTCTTTTCACCACGAAAATAATTCTCTGATCCAGAATCTCATGAACTGACCCCATTCGACCTCCTAATCTCCTTTCGCTCTTGGAAGCCAAGATCGGATTTTAGATTCTTCCAAAGGGAGGTCACGCTCTTCTTTTTAATTCCCGGTCAATTAAAGGGCGGCTAATTAACGGATAATTAACGGCTAACACTGCCGCGAAGGAGACGTCGGCATCGCTGTATAGACGCGGATTCTCTGTGGTCTTTGAGCAGCACCCAATGCTTAAACTCCTCTTGGCGGTGTCCTTCCTTTCGTTGCTCTCGTATCTCCGACTCGAAGGATTCGATCGCCGAGTTGCCCCCCTTTTCCTTCTTTAGTCTTGACTCCTCGCGAACGTTCTCTTCCTTCAAGTCCCTCCAAGTCCAATCGCTGTGGCTCCACCGAGGAGCAGTGGCATTGTTAATTGTTTGATCGACAAGATTACGCCGCGTCCTACATGTCCAGTGTCTCCTTGAGAACCCCAGTACCCACTGTCCACCCCCTTGAGCTTTACTCCAAGTGCTTTTTTTATCGGCGGCTCTTTTCCATCGCCAGACCGCGGCGTGTCGTTGATACTCCGCCTTTAATCCTTGGTCTGATCGTACATGGAACGTCAAGGACGATCAATGAGTTCACCCTCAACAATCTGGAATCAGGGTGCTGAGAAAAGATGCAAGACTCGAGATGAGCGAAAAATAACGCAGGCTTATAAACTTTTCTTTTATATATAATTTTCTGGGTCTAGAGAAGATGCTTTTTCTATTTTTTAGGAGCCCCTATTCTAAGAAACTCCCTCCATGCCTCTAAGCACTCTTTATTCCCTAGAACTCCCCCTATTCTACGACACTCCCCCTATCATTCATCAGCTGCTCCCAATATACATCGAAACTCCCCACATGTCTTTGGAACTTCCCTTATCCACCGGAACTTCTCATGTTCCATGAAACTTCCCCTATTTTATGGAATTTTCTCTATCATATGGAACTGTCCCCACCCTGTGGAACTTCCCTTATCTTCGGAACTGATAGTATTATATACAACTCTCCATATCCGACAGAACTGTTACTATTCTTTAAAAATCTCCCAAAAGGAACTACCCCTAATATCCCACGCAATTCCCCCTATAATGCTTTTCCTTCCTCCCCCCATTTCTCAATTTCCAGGAATTAATTAATCAATTTCAGAGTCCCAGGTGAATTTATATTCTGAAAACAAATAAACCTCCCAACAAATGCTTCGGTAAAATTCACTGAAATAGATCCTAATAATTAATTAAGACAAATTCTAAGCGTAGTCCACAAAACGCTTTTTTGTAAACATACGTCGTCTAGTTCAACTAGGTTTTATTCATAATTCCATATTTTCTCCACTGATCTTTATTTCAAGCAAAGCTATATTTCTTTTCACTAAACCAAGAATAGTATTATTAGTAATTCTCCTCCACCTCTCGTGCACGATGTTCCTCTAATTGACTCAGAATTTAATTGCCCGCCTAGACTTCCTTCCCTTCAAAAAGTCGCGCCAACTGCAAAAGCACCCAGAATCTCTCCCCTCGACCCCCAAGAGTGGCGTAGCTCGTTAAACAAATTTAATATTCTCTTCCGACTAAAGTTCCTCATCCCTTCTTCCCGAAACCCCGGTGTTCTCTCGGGGTGAAAACTTCGCGGAAACTTGCGATCCTCGCGCGTCAGCCCGGAAGGCTCATCAAATTCCGTTACGCCACGAGGGTAGGTCCCATAGTGCTCCGGCTTTTCTCTCCATCATTCCTACCCCCATCCTTACCTCCTTTATTTCCTTGTACTTTCTTACATCCCGTCCCAAGACCCCCCTTGAGAAGCAGCATTTTCGCTTTAGATTTAGCAAGAGGCAAAGTGGCTAACTACCCCGAGCAACACCTGGGACCCCCGCTATCCCGGAACCACTGACTTCCGGGGGTTGGCTGCTGGGGTGATTTGGGGGAAGAAGGTGGCTGGATTCTCGTGAGGAAGCTAGTAGGTCGGAAGGCGCTGGGTGCGGGTAATGCCGAAGACTAGACTTAGAAAGCGGCGTCGTCGTCGAGACGCCGTAACTTCTACCGACTCTCCTCCTCCGCCTCCTCCACCTCCCTGAAACCCCCAACTCCAAACCTATCTAGACCTCACATGGTAGCTACGTAGCAAGGTGATGCCGCAGCTTGAGGTTATGCTTGTAACTTTGCCGAGGGCGACACCTTGTTTCGCTAAGATGTGAGTACTATCTATGAGTATGTGGTGCACCTTCTATTATAGTGTACAGAGTATATGTAGAGAATTTGAGACGCTTTACCCGGCCATGTTCTGTCCCATCGTATCCCATCCTTGCCTCTCGTGCAGACTTCATCTTAGTACCCAGGATGCTGCTCGCCACCTTGAAAGTTATCGCCCGTAAGGGTGGCCCTGAAATTACTGCAAATTGGTCACGTAGATCAGTGATAGGAGAGGAAATTACTAGAGAATTCGAATTTTTAAGGCAGTAGATTGAGAAGAGTAATTGATGGGAGAAAATAAAGGTTGGTGAAGGCGATGAAAAGAGGTAATGTTCCAGGATGGGGCTTATGATTTAAACAGTTTTCAGCGCTTTTTATGTGGATCAGGAGATGATAAGAATAGTTTATAAATTCGAATCGATGACAATTTTTAATTATTTCAATAATTCAATCGTTGATTCAATAGGTAGAATAAAGTCACTGAGTGAAATTATTAAAAGTTTTTACTCATTCAAAAGAAAGAATATATTTGTTGTAATATCTACTCAGAGTAAAAATCTAGGGAAAGACATTTCCACTCATTTTTCGGTTTTCGGAACAGAGGAACAGAGGGAGCTCCGCAGATAGGGGGAGTCCCACAGGACAGGGATACTTTCGACGATTAGGGAGAGTTCCATGGGATTGTGGAATCCCGAATAACAGAGGGAGAGCCGTGGGGTAGGGGTCGTTTAGTGGGATAGGGATAGTTCCATGGGATAGGACCAGTTCCGAAGGAGCTTTGCGGAATAGGGGGAGCTCCTCGGAGTAGGAAAAGTCTCATGAAATAAAGGGAGGATTTCGTGAGATAGGAGTAGTCCCAGGGAATAGGAGGAGATTCTTGGGATAAGTGGGTCCACGATTAAAAGGAAATTATTGGGTGAAGCACATTTCCCCATGATAAGGTAAAATCTTTGGAATACAAATAGTTTCCAGTGATAGGGAAAGTACCATACGACATTGAGAATTCCGTGGGATTTGGGGGGTCCCGAGGAGCACCTATCTCAAAAAAACAATGATCATGAAACCCTCAGAATAATCGACATTCTTCAGTTTGAAAGGGATATATTTCACTCGATCGTTTGAGCAAAAGAAAGAACGGAAGCAGCTGCCGGAGGCTCGGGACATAAACGATAAACGATAAGTGGGAGTGCAGCGGCGATCTAGCTTGCAGCACCTGGGTCTTCTAAATCCTGACTACGTCACTGGCTCTCTTAGAGGGAAAAAAGCGAAGAAGAGATATCTTCATCTGTATCAATTACTCAGCGATTAGATGGATGAAGATACGTGGTAGGCCCTGTGTGTGTCGTTGGGACTCGAAGCGGAGACAGTTCGAAAGGAAGCGAGAGTCCGGATGAGGCAGTAGGGTGGTGTGATTGACAACGACGCCATTGCGGTGGCAGCCCTGATTCTTGAGTGAATGCTGTCACTCGCCAGATAAGAAAGCAGAAGCCTCGGCAACCTCGCGAATATCTTAATGAGAGATGCCGACTTCTCCTACTACCCTGTCACCACTTTCTACCTGAAAGAAGAAAGACGTATGTGCTTACTTAATTAATCCAGTTCCATTTACTCCGTATGTCACTTCTCCCGGTGATACTTCAATCAAGTCGATTTTTATCTCGCAGGAAGGAGGTGTAATCACTTTTTCATCTTTGGGGGGTCTCCCTGGCAAAACCTTTATTGTCTTTATATTTTAGATCAAATATTCAGTGAAACGGTCAATAGAAAACTAATGAGACCTTAGAAAAAAAATATTTACAATAGAAAATCAAAGTAATAATGAAAAATTTGTTTTTAATTTTTAGGAGGAATAGTTTCCCTTTGTTTATAATTAAATTATTTTGCATCTTCCTAAATGAAAAGGAGGTGGAGAAATTTGAGTTTCGTGGATAGTGAAATCTGAGAAATAGGGGGAGTTCCGGAGAACAAAGGGAATTCCATGATTGTAGGGTGTTCCGGCGAAATGGGATGAGTTCCGAGAATTAGGGGAAGTTCTGCCGGTTAGTGGAAAAATTCTCGACAAGGCGAGTTCCGTGGGATAGGAAAATTTTCGCAGGAAAGGAAGACTTCCATGGGATGTTAGGAGCTCTGAGAGAAGAAGTCCTGAATGATTGGGAAATTTTCGAGTATGGGGGAAGTTCGAGGGAAGAATTGAGTTCTTAAGGAGTGGTAGGGATGGTGGAGATCTTCTTTATATTTGAAAATGGCTCTATATTCACACAGAGACTTATGCAGACAGACACATCTTCATCATTCAGTAAAATATCACAAACCTGGTACCAGAAGGTAATAAACATTTCTTTTTGGAGTAGATCACTTCCTTGTGGACTCATGCGATTCAATTCGTATAAATAAAGTTGGCAAGGAGCAAACTGCAATCGTGCACGCCCATGAAACTTTCATAATGGCGCAACGATTTCGTAGCATCGAGCATGCAGGGCCAGAAGGCATTGTGGCTTGGCATAATGATTGCGTGTTTCGGAACAGTGAGGTGGTTCTGAAGGGGAGGACCACGGCTGTCGAGTGTTGACGTAGGGGCGGCTCGGGGGGGGACCGAAAACCTGCCACTTCTTCTTTAATACCTTACACCCCATACCAATTTAATGTAATTTTATTGTTTCTTCACTGCCTTTTTCGCAATTGCTGCTTTTTCTGGCAATGCTCAAAAGTGCTACCATCATCCTTTGTAATATTCTCTATTTTATTTTTCTGTTTGGAAAGAGCTGCTTTTCCAGAAAACTTGAAAAGATACTTAAATTTCTTTAGGCTTCAATTTTGGAAATTTCTGGGTAGTACTTGAGGTCGGTGAATTTCGCACGCAGTCAGGCACGTCTAGTAGAACTGCACTTAACTATGCCAGACTGGTGACTATGTTCGGATATATAGGGGTTGGACTGGGTCTGACTATGCAAGGCACGCGATGAAGGCGGCTTGTAAATTCTCCTCGAAATGAGAATGTCACCGCCCCCAGACTCACTCTCTCAGTTTATCTCTCTCTCTCTCTCTCTCTCTGGCTGTCTTCCATTTACAGTAAATTTTTGTTAAAAAAGTTTATCGTTTACTTGAAGCCCAGCTCCTGTTTTTAAAGCGATTCTTTTTTGAAGATTTTACTTTTGCTTTCTGCATTTTCGAAAGTGAAAGTAATTAGAAATATGAGAATGTCCCTAGGTATATGGAAAAGTCCCTACAGAAGGGAAAATCCTAATGATAGAAAGAAATCAATAAGGATAGAGAAAAGATCCTAAGTGGTAGGAAAAAGTCACTGAGAGTAGGTAAATCTAGTGATTAATTTTATAATTTTGCAATAAATTCAAATGAGCAAGCTTCTCAAATAAAAGTAAAAGAAAAATGAGAAAAAAAGTACGAGAACTAAGAGCCCTTGTCTTATTTGCATCGGTCAAACGGAGCGTCTGTTGGTCCCTCTTGTTTGCTCATCCCAGTCCATTATTCTCTTGTTTCCTCCCGATGCCTGGTGAACAGACGAAATCTCCGTTCCGTTTTCAGAAAGCAATAAATTCGTCACTCGGGGCGTGTGTTGCTACCGACCAGGCGGAACACCCGTGGAAACGAGAATGCGTCGATGAATGCAGAATGGATGGATCGAGAGGAATCAAAATAGGGAGGTAAAAGAGTACGTATGAGAGAAAAGGAGAAAAATATCGAGAGTCTTATGTATGTACGTCGATGCAACGTAGAATATTTGCATGACTCCTTGTCCCACGGTCTCTTGATCTTCTCTCAAGCCATAAGATTCTACTCGTGGAACTTTACAGACATAAAAAGAAGCTTAAGAGTACTTAAAAAGTTCGCTCCAACACCATAAATGTCGATACTTTGCGTACATTCTAGAGGACATTTTCATGTTTTAGCTTCATGATCTGATCATATAAGAATATATTTTGTCCGTATTTCTTTTATACTATTTTACTGCTGTTTTTTCATTCTTAAGTGAAATGAGAAATTTAAAATATCAATTCTTTAATTGCAGCATTGTAAAAAAGGGCATAAAATTTCTTGGTTCGAGTTCAATGGCTTCTCAAGATATTTGAATTTTTTTTATAACTGTACTTTTTGGGAATTTTCATCAAGTAATTAGTTTGTTTGTATAAAATAAAAAATATTTCAATGAAAGAGTTTGGAAAAAGAGTTGAGAAAATTCGGATAAAAGGAGTGTTGGAAAATGCAGTGGAAAGGGGGGTGGAAAGGGGGATGTGGGAAAAGTATGATGGAAAAGAGGATTTTGAGAAGTGAGATGGAAAAGGAAGATTGAAAACAGGGGTCATAAAAGTGGGGAGGAAAAGGGAGTTGAAAAGGGAGATTGTAAAATGTAGTTGGGAAAAGTAGGTGGAAAATAGGATTTGGAAAAATGAGTTGGGAAATGGAGTTTGGAAAAGTGAAATAGAAAGGATGTTACGAAAAGTAAATGAAAAATCGTGTTGGAAAAGAGGATAAGAAAAGGTAATTAAAAAACGAGGTTTGACAAACAGGTATAAAAAGGGATGTGAGAGAAGGTGGGTGGAAAAAATAGTGGGGAAAGATGTGATGGAAAGGATGTGTGAAAAGGGGGTTGAGACGAGAGAGCGGCTCTCGTTTGTTTACGACGAGGATAACTTTGGGCTCATTTTTTGTGATTGTAGAGACAGAGGGTAGATAGTGGATGATATCGACAAGGTTAGAAGGTGTCGGCATTCATCACGTTATCAAGGTGGCCACATACACTGCGTGTTGATACACAATTATGCGTGGCGGCGTGCTCTGATCCACGGCAACGTGCAAGCAGAAACGTGACACTGTATTTGGGGTACCCTGCCATAGCTATCCGCCATCTAGTACCACGTGCCAGAAGCGGTGATCCATGGCTCCTCCGAGGGAGGCAAGAGTTAGGGAAATAGGTTCGGATAACTTGTTTGCTCGTCCCGAGGCTCGCCGGGAATACGGAATCGAGCTCTGCGAGCAGGATGTGCTGAAATTGCAAAGAGAGAAATGCACAGAATTTCAGAGTGAGAGGCAAACGAACGAATTTAGTCCATAAAATTATTTAAATCATATTCAGACTCATGGGTATATATTACGCAAATTTAAAAAGTGACTCTGTGAAAATTAACAATGTTTAAAAGTCGGTTTTTAGTGATACATATAATATGCAAAAGATATCGAATTTTGAAATTGTTGTCAAATTCATGAGATGAGAAGTCTGCAATGAGAGTGGGATCTTTTTGATTATTTATGAGTGCTTAAGTCGAGGATTATTTATTTGTTTATCCTTGTATTTATTCTAGAGCGGACAGGGCAGGTCGTGGCAGCAAGCGTGCTCGATTTACGCGCCGAGTGTAATTTATCATGTGCGAAGTGAAAGCAACTGTGTCGGTATATTTCATGAGCTAAGCGATATGCTTCGATATGAACGAGTTGTTATCTCCGGGAGGGTTATTTAATACATTTAATTTGTCAAAGCAGTGTCGGAAAACATGAGAGGATCTACAATCAACATACACTCGCGAATCTTTTCACAACTGTATCTCTTAATTTAAAAAAAATTGGAAACCCATAAAAAATCTTTAGTAATACTATAGCTTTAGATCGAAAAAATTCTCATCTTTTCCAAACGCAGGGCCGTGCATAGGAATTCATGTTGGGGTTTGAACCCCCTACACCCCCCCCCCTTTTGTGCACGGCCCTGTTTCAAAAATAAGAAAAGAATAAAAGAGTTAAAAATGCAACACTGGACGGATACGTTTCATCAACTTAAGTTCGGCGACTGCAATTTGGCAACATTGGCAGTTGGTTTCGTAGCAGTCACTGACCGGGATTTATATCTCTAGACTCTTAGAGCGGCATTGAATTTTTTAAAATTGTTTATAAGTAATATTATCAATAGCTATACTTCGATATTTTCAAATCCAAGTGCAAACGTTATTATACGTTTCATTCAAAAATTGTATATACAAGTGATGTTCATCGAATCATATCAGGATTCAGACTGGCGTCTAGAGCGCGTACACACTTGTTATCCATGATGCATATATCCAGGTATTATACACACTCATACCTATACATACGACCTAGGGCGGGATTAAGGATAAATTCGACAGTGTTTGGCGTGAGAGTGTCAATAATTGCAGTTATCTTTTCAGATAAATAAGTATAGCTATTGTTAATATTAGAGTTATAGACAATTTAAAAAAATGCAATGCCAGATTTTAAAATTTCCAATTTTAAATATGCAATTTGTATAATTATTTGATTCATACAAAATAGTTTTTGAAGAAATTTCAAAAACTCACATACACCTAAAAGATTTTAATGCTGGTAACAATTCTACAATAATATTAAATAAGTTATGTGCCATATATGTTACATGGCACTTGAGTAGATTTTTTAATCATTTAGCATGTAGCAGTACTTAGACAGTCCGGCTGATAAGCTGATGTATATAGATTAATTTCTAAGAAACTGTCATTATATCATCATTTTCCTATTGACTTTAGTAAAAATGAATGTATTATCATATTCATTTTTACTAATAAAGTCAATAGGAAAGCGAAGATATAGTAAGAAAAATAGGTTTATTTGCCATAGCAATGGGAGAAAATACTGTTTGTGTACTAGTTTTAAATATAGTAAGAATTTACGAATTACCATTAAGTTAATATCTCTAATAGCAAATTGACTTTAGAAATAAGTGATACCTATATAAATAATAACGAATGAAAAGAGAAAAACTTCAAACTTATGCTGTCGGAGACTATATATTGCATTAGTTGATATGAACTATGGTAGAATTCACAAATGCTGTATGGATTTCTTTATTATGAAGGTAGAATTACATATTTCCTATTTTCGATAGGAAAAATTATAAATATAGTTGCACTATCTTCTAAAGATATGGTAATTCCGGTTGTACAAGGAGATGTGACTTTTTTATTGCGTTTTGTAAATTTAACATTCTTTTATAGGAAAAAATGAAACATTCATTATTCTTTTCTCCAATATTATTAGTAATTTCACGTGTGGTGAACTTTTGGGATAATTTAAATAAGTACTGTGTCAGGATTTCAAGTACAATCAATAGTTTATTAAAAATGTCAAAACTAACGGATACAGGTTCTATATCGGTTTTAAAATTTACGTACACCTCTTCGACGGTTAGGTGCTTTTCGAGTGGCGGTCAAACGTCTTCTGCTTACTCTAACTACTCTAAAAAATATTCCTAGGTACTTCTGGGCCCTTTCCCTTTCCCTAAACTATGAAGGCGTCCTCACCCCAATATAAAAAGGTTAAATTGCGGTCCCTTTGAGTTTGCTAAAGATTAAGTTTATTTCGGCTCGGCCTCGACAATTCCTAAATCGTTAATCCCCAGGACAACCCAAAAATGACGCTTCCCTACAATCCGGGTTTTATTACTACGTCCTTCAGCAATTTACTATTTTAACAAGAAGTCTGAAAATATTACTACACACGTTTTAATATTTAAAATAGTAATTTCTAAGAAATTGACATTATATCATGACTTTCCTATTGACTATAGTAAAAATGAATATTATGGTAATACATTCCACAATAAAAAGTTTCTGCGTGTACGTGCTATGCTACAGTATAATGAAAATGAGCGAATTGGTTACAGTTTCTTTTTTATTTTTATAGCTTGACCCTTTTAGCTCGGCGAGCTGCATATCTGGAAACAATGGCAGTTGGTGAGTTGGTCTCCTTGGCAGTCACCAGAAAATGTATTTATCGTTATGAAGAAGGCGTTTTGGTGATAATATGTAACTCTGTTTAAAGAACAAAACTTTTAAATCTATATTAGGGTATTACATCAACAAGGATCAACGACAATTGGTGAGTCAGCCGTGAGCGAGTGTGGTTTAAGTTCTAAACGTTCAAATGAACAAATTTTTGTATTGATTATATTTTAAACAAGAAACAATTTTAAAACATTGCTTTATTTACATTAAAAATAATTCTGTATAAAAGAAACTTGTCATGTATATGATGCTTGTTGAAGAAATTTTAACTTGTGCAGGACATCAGACTCCAGTCCATCCATAAAAAGCTTTGATGCTGGTAACAATTCAACCATATAATAATACTTAAGTTGTGTGAGTAATATAATTGCTAAAATGCTTAAGAATTGGTGTACTCATTGTCATTAGCGAATGTCTCAATAGGAGTTGATTTTTGAATCTAATTGCGGTATATTGAGCATAATGTCTTGTTAAGATTTATTATTTAGCGACCTTAGCATCCACTTAAAACTTGATGCTTCAGCATGTCTAAATTCACTCGAGTAGGTTTTTAATCATTTAGCATGGAGCAGTACTTAGACAGTCTAACTGAAAAGCTGATGAACATAATTTGATATCATCTTTCATTCTATCTTTGATATTGTTATGTATTATAAATATAAGGACAAAATTACGACAATTTTATATTAGAAATGTGCAGTGCTGTATATTTGAAGTGATTAAAGAAAATCTCTCCTTTTGTTTATCGGAGACATGTAAATACATACGATTTTTCACATAATATACCAATCATGTCCACCAATTATTATATCGCTAGTTAATGAAATTTCGTTGTATTTTGCAGTGCTTGAAGTACTTGAACCAATCTTCTTTAAAAAATGGAGAGGCATCAGCAAGATTTAAATAAGAATCCTAGAGAAAATGCTAACATATTTTCCATCTTGACCTTTTCGTATGTTACAGTTTTTATATCTAATAGATATGTTAGAGAGTTTCTAAACTAAGCTGTTAACGCAGGCATTTAAATAAACTATTTATAAGAAGTTTAATTATTACTTATTTTATTATTATTATTTTATTATTAATATAAAAGTAAATTATTACATAATTTACTTTTCAAACATATTAAAAATTAACTTTTCAGCTGGTTCAATAAGATATTTCGCTTGGGCTTCAGTAAAAAATTAGAAGAGTGTGATCTTTATTCTGTGCTTGGCAGACATTCTTCTGAAAGCTTAGGAAACCGCATTGGCAAAATTTGGGATGGAGAACGAGATATAGAAAATGGAAAAGTTAAGAAAAGTCCAGGGTTGATGAAAATCCTCGCTCATTGTTTTGGAAAAGAATTTTTCGTCAATTTTTTAATGATGATCATGGGAAAAACAATCCTTAGGTATGGAATATTTGGGTATGGTTCGAACACGAACTTAAACTTGTCTATAAGTGAAATTCACCCAAGATATAATTTCAGAATCATCGAGCCCTTTCTTATTGTTCAGGTATTAAGTTATTTCAATAGCGAGAAGAATATTTTAAAAAATGAGGCTTACTATTGGGCCTCAGCACTTTTAGTTGTTAAAATACTTATCAGTGTTTTCGTTCATCAATTCTACATGATTCAAGCTTATCTTTCATTGAAAGTGAGAGTAGCTTGTTCTTCCTTGATTTACAGAAAAATTCTAAGATTATCGAAAAATTCCTTGATAAACGAAACTACAGCGGGTGAGGTATGAACTCAAATTATTTTCCAATAACATACATATACATATATTTTAATAAATTATTTAATTATTTGTTATTTCGTTATTTTAAACAATTTCATAGGTAGTTAATCTCTTATCCAACGATGTAAGAACTTTAGAAGATCTTGCTGTTTTCATATACTATATTATTCATTCCCCGCTACAAATTATAATATTCTCAATAGTTATGTATTGGAAACTGGGTCTTGTTCCCATTACTGGGATTTCGATTATTCTGTTTATAATTCCTTTTCAAGGTAATTTAATAATTTTTTTCTTAAAGGAATATATCATTTTCATTTACTTGTGTATCTTATTTCTTATTCTGATTTTTAGCATGCATAGCGCAATGGGTGGGCGATTTAACAAACAAAAGCAAGAAAATTTGTGACAAAAGATCTTCACTAATGAAAGAAATTATCAATGGTATTCAAGTCATAAAAATGTATACTTGGGAAAAGCTTTTTTCTGACCTTGTAATTAAAGCGAGGAGGTAAGTAAAAAAGCAAAATTCAAGTATAATTATCTGCAATCAAAATTATAGATTTGTGTATAATAATATAAATTCTTAAAATGATAATACAAACATGCTATTTAAAATAAAAAAATAAACTGTTCTTTTTTAATAGAAAAGAGGCAAATTTGATAAAGAAGTCGTTCTTCATCGGATCCATCGGCAAGACTTTGAAAATATACATTCTTCAAGTCTTTATTTTTATTATTATTCTGGCTAGTATTGCATTGAAGACGACAATTTCCACTGAAAATGTTTATATGTTAATTTCTTTCTACACACAAATTAAAGAAGACTTCTGCTGTTGGTTTACTCACGGTATACCAATGTTTCCTTTTAATATCTATAGCAAAAATTAATTTTTTATTATTCTATTAATTTGCTATTTTATATTTTTAATAAACTGTTCCAGCTTTACAATTATTTTCAAAATCAATGGTTTCTGCCAGACGAATTGAAAAATTCTTAAACCAAGAAGAAAAGGAAGTTTTTCCTACTAATTCTTCAGAAAGAGATAAAGAAAGTCCTTCCTCAATTACACTAAACAACATTTATGCAAAATCGTCTCAAGAATCCGAAGAGATAATCATAAACAAGATGAACTTGGTTTTAACAAGTGGTCAGTTCATTGTTATCAAAGGTAAAGTTGGTTCAGGAAAGTCAACTCTTCTCAACATTATACTCAAAGAACTCCCTCTACACAGTGGAAAATTGGAAGTAACAGGAAAGGTTTCATATGCTGCTCAAGAACCTTGGGTTTTTGCTTCCTCTATCAAACAAAACATACTTTTCGGTCAGCCATTCGAAGAAAAAAGATACAAGAATGTGATTAAATGTTGCCAACTAGAGCAGGACATAGAATCATTTAAAGATAAAGATGAAACCCTCACTGGAGAAAACGGAAGTAAATTAAGTGGAGGACAACGAGCAAGAATCAATTTAGCACGAGCAGTCTACGCAGAAACCGATATTTACATATTTGATGATCCTCTTTCCGCTGTTGACAATAAGGTTGGAAGAAAAATTTTTAAAAATTGTATATGCACGTTCTTAGAGAACAAGACCAGAATTCTGGTAACAAATCAGGACCTGCAAGATGTCGAACAAAACGTCATCTCGAGTCATGGATCGGTGAATAAATCGATGGATATTGTAGAAATAAAACAGATAAGTAATCAGGAGAATCGTGAAAAGACAAATGGAAAGGTTATAGACACTGAAATTTCTAAAGATTGCCGTTTAATTGAAAAGGAAGTTCACTTGGAAAAGCAAGAAGAATCGGAATCGAAAAATGTAAAAAATTATTCTAAGGGAGCTTTCTGGTCATATCTGAAAGCAGTGAAAAATATTTGGATATTGTTGTTGACAATTTTACTGGGTTTTACCTACCAAACCTTCTTGACTGGAAATGATTATCTTTTGTCGCAATGGATGAATGCAGAAGATGTTACGAGGAAAATTAATATTAGCCTCAACAATACCATCTTGGAAGATTTATTCCATCAACGAAAGTGGTATATCGGGATTTATGGCATTTTACTTGCTTCGGTTGCATTTTTTATCCCAGCTTTTTCCTTTGTATATTTCGATATGTGTCGTAGAGCAGCTCAAGGACTGCACAAATCGACGTTCAACAGAGTTCTTTATGCACGAATGAAGTTTTTCCATGATAATCCTTCTGGTAGGATTTTGAATAGGTATGTTTTCAATAAAGAAGCATTATTTATGTCTTGTTACAGTATGGTATTCATTAAAAATTATACCTCTTTACGATCATCCCTATTTCAGATTTTTAAGAGACATGGATATAATAGACAAAGAATTCCCAGCATATATGGAAGACATTGCACATGTAATTTTACAATTATTAGCAGTGAACATCATCATCATCTTCTATAGCCCTTGGTGTCTGTTACTCACAGTATTAATAACTATAATCTGTTATCTGCTTCGTAAAATCTATGTTAGAACCAGTCATAGTCTAAAACACTTGGAGGCAGCAAGTAAATCTCTTTTACCTATATAACAACTCTTTGCTTTCAGTTCTCATCTTAAAAGTAATTGGAATTTTTTATAAATAGAAAATTATAATTTCCTAACAGGTAGATCAAAGATTTTAAATCACGTCAACGCGACAATGGATGGACTGATCACAATTCGAGTTCAGAATGCTCAGAATCTTCTAATATCCGAATTCGACAATATCCAGGATCGTAATACATCTGCTCAATTCTTATTCATATCTGCCGAACGATGTTTTGGATTTTACACGGAATTAACAGTTCTCTTGTCTGCATTGAGTCTTGTTTATCTCCTTATAACATTTAATGACAACCTCCTGGTAGGTGACGCAGGTTTCGTGATTCTTCAAAGCTTCCAAATGAGTGCAGATCTTCAATGGGCTATGCTACAAACAGCACAGCTGCAAAATCAGCTTACGTCTGTGGAGAGAATTCTTGAATATGCAGATAAGAGCAATCAGGAACCTTTTCCCATTGAAACAGAACCATCAGAGAATAAACTTCCGACTGATTGGCCTACCGCTGGAAATGTAGAGTTTAGTAATCTGTCATTCCGTTATTGCCCCGAGGAAACTGCAATCCTTGAAAAAATAACTTTCAAGATCAATGCGAGGGAGAAGATAGGAATTGTGGGACGAACAGGTGCAGGAAAAACCTCTTTGATTGCGGCTCTTTTCCGCTTGGGTTATACGGAAGGAAAAATGTATATTGATGATGTGGAAACAAGCACCATCGGACTTCATGATCTCCGATCCAAAATCAGTATTATTCCACAACAACCAGTCTTTTTTTCTGGCACTCTACAAAGTAATCTTGACCCTTTTGATGAATATACGGATGAAAAATTATGGCAAGTTTTAGAAGTCGTGCAGTTAAAAGAGGCTGTAATGAATAAATTGGGAGCTCTGGGTGCAAAACTGTCTGATGGAGGTTCTAACTTTAGTATGGGCGAAAGACAACTTCTTTCTTTAGCTCGTGTTGTTCTTAAAAATAACAAGATTTTGGTGTTGGATGAAGTTACGGCTAATGTAGACCCTAAAACCGACAAATTGATTCAAAGTACTATTAAGAAGAAATTCGAAGATTGTACTGTTTTTACCATTGCACATCGATTGAATACTGTCATGGAATGCGATAAAATCATAGTTATGGATCAGAGTCGTATTGTGGTATGTAGTTTCGTTTATAACCCACTCTATCGTGATTAATTAAAAAATTTATTGTTTATTACCTATTGTGCAGCAAATGGGACACCCAAAAACGCTTGAGGAAGATGAAAACGGATGTTTTTATAAGATGATTCAAGAATGGAAGGGTAGCAAAAATGATATATATAAGAAAATATACATATTAATATTTATATTACCAATATATATTTTTATACAACATATTTTTCAGAGTCATCATCAGAGGAAG
The DNA here is from genome assembly GCA_900474325.1 of Synergus umbraculus. Lineage (NCBI taxonomy): Eukaryota > Metazoa > Arthropoda > Insecta > Hymenoptera > Cynipidae > Synergus > Synergus umbraculus. Next base: position 110,957 of record UCOK01018954.1, read on the forward strand.
TCGGATGTTCAAGTGGTCCTAACTTGCCCTGATAAGATCTGCAACCTTGGAAGCCTATTCTCAAGATTTAATTTTTATATTTACTATAATATAATTTTATAGTATTTGCTTTTTGCTTTATTTTATATAAGCTTGCATTTGTATTAAGTTTTCTATGTGCATTTACGTTATTCTTATTTTACAAAGAAATACATAATATTTCATTAATCACATTCCGGTTCTAAAGTATTTTTATTTCCACACGTTTATTCATAATTCCTTTAATTTTTGTTTGCAAAGCTGAAATTAATCAGTAAGGAATGAAAAGGAATTGGAAGCAAAAAAAGAAAAACGATTAAATCTACTTTATCGAAAAAATGTGACATGTCACAGAGATATCCGTGATACCTACACATACTAAAAAATTCATAATCGATCACAACATCAGGAATTGAAAACGTGCGAAAAATAAATCAAGAAATTTTTCGAATCCCTGGCAATCGTTGGTGGAAACGGTTCTGCAAATAAATCCTTATAAATAAGCTAAACAATTTGACGCAATATAGGAAATGTGAGTTGGGGTCGTGCAGTCATGGCGAGGGTGTCACTTGGTTTGCAAAGACGCGAGAACGCATACGTGAAGAGGAAGGAGAGGGTGGATTTGTCTAAGGGTAAGGGTGGTTTTGGGGGGTAAGAGTCGAGGGCGGATCGTGCAACGGTTTCCTCCGTTCTTGGATAGAATCGAAGCCGACTGCATGCGGGCCACGTTTTCCTTATTTATCGTTTCCCGATGCTTATGTTTTACTAGGCCGGGCCGTGTCGCGGTACACGATAAGGCTGCCAAGGGTGGAATCACTGAGGGAACCAATAACGTGATGTATTATACATAATGCATGCCTCGTCCGCCCAACTGCGACTACCTGTATACACTCGCTTTTCGAGGTGCTCCAGAGAAACAGAGAGAGAGAGAGAGGGAGAGAGAGAGAGATACATAGATAGAGAAAGAGAGTGAACGCTTTAATAATGGATGCCCCGACGCCCGGTGACAAATTTGATTTCGAGACCTCGACAGTCGTAATGAAAACACCGGGCGATGCCATTCCACGCGGAAAAAAAAATAATCAACTGATGCAAAAGGCCTTGGGGGTTTGTGAAGAAAAAAATGTGATCAGATGATAAAAGCCTTTGTGATCATTGGATTCGGGAGATAAGTGTGGGTGGAGATTAATTTGCTATGGGAAAAATCGAAGGATATTTAAGAGACTGAAAACTTCCCCAATTTCAGCTAGACTATTTTAGTTTCTTTGAAATATGCATACTTCAGCTTATTCGACTTCAGTTAGGTGACATCTTAGGGTGTCTGCATTGAGATAAACTTCCTCTCCATAAACATCTTTAGAAGAGAAACAAGAAAAAATAACGATCGCTGCAAGATGGACGGATAAACAGAAATTGGCTAGACTGGGCTGATATCCGACATAATTAACTTTATCGGCGAGGGGATTTTCTGTACGATTTTTAATCTGCACAAATCCTCAAAGAAACGTATGATACGGACTCCTTTATCAGTGTAGTTTCTTCTTTTTCTTCACTTCTCTTCTCTTTACTTTTTTCTTCGATATATAAACTAAAATCCTATCTAAAGAGTTCCTGTTCAAAATTTTTGCCGAGATACATAATAAAAATATGAAAACTTAAAAGTAATAAGCGATAACAATAATAACAATACTCCTAATAATATAAAATGAAAGAGATTCATTTTTACAAAAAAAGAAAATTTCATTCTTCTGGCTTTCCTGCTTCCTTACTGGTCATTAACGCTTCGATTTTATAATCATCGCTTCTCGTTGGGAGCAGGTCAATGAATCGCAGTTCGCCTCGGGAAGCACCGCGTGTACAACCTGCAATCGCAATTTCCTCGTCCTTTTATCTAAACATGAAATATACTCGGCGTTTAACCCACGCGCTCGACTCAGATACATCACCTGGTTCGATTACTCGCATCAATTATTTATATCGACTGACATCGAGTCGCCATGCTAGATTGTCGCCAAGCCTGTCGATAACACTTTCATTTATTTATTCGTCATTAATTCGCCCGTGAGATGATGGAACAAAGTCCTCGACAATTTTTCGTGGTCAACACTTTTTTTTTATTGCAGGCAGAGAGGAAAAGCTCGATTTCCAAAACCTGGTCTCTACACAAGTAGCAATCACTCACACAGCTTTAAAAAATGACTGAAAACTATTCTCTAATAACTTGGAATTACTCCTCTGATTGTAAGTTAATATTTAACGAAATGTAGTAAGAAATATCGTGTTGAAAAATTATTTACAAGTCGAATTAACTTTGTTTTCGGAAAGTCGAAACACAGTAGCGTTCAGGGCCACTTTTTCTTCTTTTTGGCCCATTTCCGGCCATTTTTCTTTTTTTTTTAGCCCTACCGAGCGGGAGGGACCATCAGATTGTGCCTCAAGGAAATTGAAACATCCAGCGTCTCGAGGCAAAAGCGAAACCATGATTTAGGGAACGCTTTGAGTTATGTGTTCTCCTATATTAAAGTATTTTGAATGCAAAGCTATTTCGCGTTATTCCCATCCCAAAGACAGGGCGCATTATGCCGCGACAAAGCTTATGTAATGTGAAGTTTGAACTTGAAAATAAGCTCAGGGGTGCGATTATGATCTGTGAATCATTTGGTTATCAAGATCCTAATGACGCCGATTGTTTTTTTTTATCAGTCTGTATTTCATTAGTGTTATTACAGATTTAATTTCTTAAGTCCTCAGATTCTTTAGAATACTTCAATATCTTGATAATATATCAATTTCTTCAAATTCTTCAGAATATTTTACGTTCTTAGACTTATACACTTGATTTATTATTTTTTTAGAATACTTAGAAATTTATTATTGATTTTCATGTGTAAAATGTTTCTAATTACATCCGGAAGAAAATAATGAACAGATGAGAGAAAGGGAAGAAAGAGGATGAAAAAATTTCCCACTTTTCGCATGGAACTACAAGTTCCCATTAGCGCACCCTTGATTACTTTTTCTCTCTTCTCAGCATCTAAATAAATAAAATATCGTCCTCGTCGTAGCCTCGACTCTACCAAGGTGTCGCGAACTACAGATAAGAGATAATGGAGAGAGGAAAACGAGGACTTTATTTAATTACTTATTTCTTCCAGTAGCACGTGCATCAAGAAAGAAGAGAAAAAACAGAGAAGATTCTTCCTAGACATTCATCTTGCTTCCTTAATTATTAACGTCGATTGTCTCACAGATATCTGGCTTTCTTGAAGGCAACACTACGCTATAAAAAAGAGGTTCTTTAATTCTTGGTTCTGTACCGTTTGTAAGTATTTTAAAAACATCTGGAAGTTGGTAAAGCGGTTTAAGAAAGGCGGTTTGGAAAAGGGGGTATAGAAAAAGCAAAAAGGAAAAGAAGTTTGGAAGAAGTGTTTGAAAAAGAAGATTGGAAAAAGGGTTTAAAGAAGGAAATTCGTAAAGTGTTTTAAAAAAGTAAGTTTAAAAGGAGTTTGGAAAAGGAGTTTTCGAAAGAAATAATTAGTCTCTCCTATTACACAAGGTAAATTACTTTAAAGAATATAGTAAAAAAATTAAAATCTAACTCGGCGAAAAATCTTTAAAAATATGTCTGAATCTTATTATGAAAAAGCTCATTTCTTGCCACTAGATGCCGAGCCTTAACCGAGGAAAGACTGCAGGGATGCCACCCTAATTACCTCGGGGCTCTATAAAAAAAAAGATGCGAAAAAGCCGAATTAAAGAAAAGAATGAGGTGGGACGAGGCTGGTCTGGTCCTGACAGCTAGCTAATCGGGGTGTTTAAGAGTCTGCACTGATCGCAATTGCCTCGTTAAAACGAGGGTTGCTCGGGGGTGGAACGCGGACCGGAAGGGGGTGGCAGTATTTTTGCAGAGTGCGATAATAGCGTTCAAGGAATGGTGACTAGAGGGGGAGCGGGTCATGAGAAAAGAGAAACATCAAATTGCCGGGTTAAATAAATGAAAAATATCATCTGAAAATGAAGTGTCTTGTTATAAAATTATTATAATAATCAATATGAACTGAGGCTTTATTGTTTTTTCACCAACCGGGACTCTATCTATTCTTATTCAGAACTCTATGATGAGGGTTTAATATAATTTACAAATACATAAGGATACGTTGGGGACTATCAGAGAGCCATAAGTTATCTCTAGCTATCGAAACGACTTGACGCTTTACCGTGGGATCTCCAGCTCGCAAGATCTCAGGAATCAGATTCGTGTACATACGGCAAACAATACACGTTGTAGGCAAGCCGTGTCCATGCATAATTCAAACAGTCGCATAGCCGTCGCTGCTACTGCGGAACCATCGAGCGAATTTTCTCTTCCGTTTTGCTCACTCCTAGTAAATACGTAATCAGACCTCGCTATCATCCCCCATTCCACCTCCACCTCCATCTCCTCCTCCTTCTCTTCCACCCACTTTCTCACCCTCTTGATCTGGATGTCTCTCTGTCTCTATTCCTTTTTATCTCTCTATCTCTATCTCTCTATCTCTTTCACCCACGTCATGTGTCGGGCCTTACCTATATACACTCCAGCCCATTTTCTCAGTGCTCGGTTACCGATACAAGTTTACACGGCGACGCCCATAAAACACGTATGTGATGCTTTTCCTGATCTTCTGACTTTGCGTTGCATTAAGGCGTAAATATTTAACTATTAATTCAAAGTTTTTTGTTTATTACAGGAAGCGTTGGAAATTTACTTAGAAATTGGAAGAAATAGTGTTCAGAGGCCATAATCATGACCTTCATTTGAATAAAAATTTCGCAAAAGCAAAAATGGAATAGTATTTTCAAAGAGTTGAGATTAGTTTTAAAGATTTTCAGGGATTGCAAGAAATTTGACAAGATTGAAATCATGAAGTGCTTTAAAAACTCTGAAGTATTTGAGACCAGTTGAAATTATATAAAATCTCTTGCAATCCATGTAAATCATATGAAATCCTATTAAATATCTGAAAATCCAAAGTAAAGTTTTTAAATCTATGATATCTTTTTAAACCACAAGTAAATTCAATTAAAAACTTTAAAAACCACATGAAATTTCTATAAATCTTTTAAACTCCTTTGAATCTTTAAAATCACTAAATTTGAGTCACTCTATCAAAATGGATATGTCAGTCGTCAAAACCGGACTGATTCAAATCTAAAGTGCATTTAAGATATTCAGACTAAGCATCTGGATATTCAGCCTCAATATCTTACCTATTCAATCTAAATATCTATTAAACACTAAGTTCGGAAAACGAGATAATTAGGCTGAATATTCATATGCTTCGGATGAATATCTACACATTTAAGATGAATATATTTGTAATTCAATTTTTTGACTATCTAGATGTTAAGTTTGAATAGATAATTAGGTATTCAATATTTTCCGTGCATATTCTCATGTGGATTCTTCTTCTTCCATCTGCAGGTTATCAACGAAGACTTAATAGCATAGGGGTGTCGTATATCTCACGTTCTTACCTTTCGCCGAAGGTGGCCTCCGGTTATCCGAAGGTATATGCGCGAGGAGTATCTGAACTTATGATGGAAACAATTTAGAGGCTTTGGGTGTGAGTCGGACACACGTGCGGCTCGGGTTTGGTACCTCCTCGCTTAACGGGATGAAGCGGGGTGAAAATGCCTGGGAATCGGAGGACTCAGTGGAGGTGCGGAGGGAAGTTAAGCCGCAATAAGTCGAGGGATGAGCGCGAGATGTGGCCGAATCGTAGCTCGCATACTGATATCGTTTTCTACCGTCGAGTCCTGTCCTTTTGCCGACTTTTCTTTTCTTGGCTTACTTCTCCCAACGCAGAATCCTGTGGCGTGAGAAATTCCTAGAACCTTCCTTCATCGGGTGCTGTTGCGTTCGAAAAAATGAAAAAAAAGCTCGAAGCACGAAACCGCAAGCTTGAAAGATTATTTATATTATTGGGATGAATTATATTTTCTCGGTTCTCGAAAGCCTCGCAATACAGAAGGAAAAAAAATTTTAGAGGAAAATGTATACATAAGGAATAAATATTTTCTTAATCTAAAGTTTACTGTAAAAGGATTTTTTTTTAACTTTGACGTCAATTTTAATTTTAAATTTAAGAAAAGAGAATAAATCTTTTGCAAGGAAACCAGTAGCGAATGGTATATTCGAGTATTCGAGTGCCTGTCGATGAAGATGGAATGCCATTCTTTTTCCAAAATTTATTACACATTTGTTTGTCGTTCGTCACGGTGGTATATATTTGTTTTTTCTTTTCATTCCAACTATCAGCATTTGTTAGTTTGCATTGTAAACTACAGTCTACATGAGAAGTTGACTATAATTAATATTTGACTTCGACGTACTACCGAGATGAATTATTGTATAGCGTGAAAATAAATTGTTATGAGTAATATGCAAATTCTATTTCAAACTATTTTTCCTTGATCTGGGAGATTTTCGCTGATGATGTCCTTTAACGACTTTTTATCACTTTTGGTACATCTTTCTCATAAAAGCCACAATTCGCCATATTCACACGAAAAACTAAAGCTTCTCAAGATGTTTTCTTTCCGCAAACTATTTAGGAAGAAAGGAGAGCCAAGTCTTTCCAACAGCACTAAACAACCATGAAAATTCTACATCAAGAGAGTGGAAGAACGGGGAGGTTTGGACGGAAGTTCGGACGAGGCTTAATGGTGCCTGGTGAAGTGCGCAAGGCACTCCGACGATGTGGTTTTCGTGGTTGGTGGTTCCCGGACTCTTCGAGTTGGTAGAAGGGCGTCACGGCGAGTGAAGACGGACATCGCGACGCTATCATAAATCCCGAGCTTACCCGCCGACGAAGAAGAGCGTCCACCCCAACTCCATCTCCCCGTCAACTACCCCTTTCGTCCTTCAACCACCAACTCTGTCGCGGCAGGCTACCTCGAGAACGACGCGACAACTTTGATTATACAACTGCCTCTGAGTTTTATGGTCCTTGATATCAACTTTGATCCGTAGCAGATTTCCTTGAAATATTTCAGGTACAAAATTTTTGCGAACGTGGAAGATTGAAAATAGAGGTTGAAAAGGAGAATTGGAAAGAGAGCATGTAAATGAGTCTGGAAAAAACCACTTCTTTCTTCCTGGTTTCAGAATTCGATCCAGTTTTTTTGACTGGAAGAAAAGTGGAATTCTTTTCATAATTTTAATGTGCCGTGCGCCGAGTTTAATTAGGTGGACGCGTCATATTTTTAGTGGAGGATTTTGCTACGTTTTTAACTAGAGACTAATTTCCCGCTCCACTCGCAAAGTTTTCGCTGATGTACTCACCCCTGAAGTCCCTGAAGGCACCTTGAGTCTACAGCAGTGTTACCAACACACATTTGAATGTACGATTCCACGTGGAAAACAAAGACGGGAATGTATTTCCGTTTCTACGAGAGCGTTAAAAATACCTCGAATTACGGAGGCACGCCTCGCCGTTATGAAACAAATTAAAAACTAATTAAAACTAGCCGAAGTACATAGAGTCTAAAAAGCCAACTCACGTTCCTGGAGTCCCAGGTAGCTTTAAGCTTGAGCCTTTCAGTTCCGAGATTCTGTCTAAAGAATTCTTTTAATACAATAAACAAAGTTTTGAGAAGGGATGAAATTAATGTGAGGAAAAAGTTGTTGAAAAAGTTGGTTGTCAAAAAGGGTGTGAAAGAAGGAGTTTGCAAAAGGAATTTTTAAAAAGATATGGAATATTCCACAATTAGAAGAGATTTGAAAATGAGATATGCAATTTTCGAACACAAGCTAGTTAGGACCCTGTCCATGTAATATATAAAACAATTCAGATTATTTTTAGGATAGTAGTGTGGAAAGAGTCAAGTCGGTACCAGAAATATTTATGCGATGCCTTGTTAATTAGAGCAACGATTGCGATATCTATATGGAACGTGTTCGATGCCCAGACGTACTTGCTCTCGCATGCCATCCGATAAATAAGCCGTGACTGGCTCGTATATGCTGTAACATACGAAGACGTAATTATAAAGCTGCTTCGCATGACTGCCTTTCCGGTAGTGTTAAGTTCAACATCTTATCAACGAAGAATAATTGACGTAATATAGACACTAATCGTTTGTGACAGCTCCGACAATTTACACGAATTTATACATTTTATTTTTAATCATCTTCAATGCTTATCTTTTTTCAAGTAATTACAACACTCAAGAATTCACTTTAAGATCCAATAATACCAAAACAGTCATTTCAAAAATTCCTATTTCTATTTTTATTCAATTTTTCTTTTTCAAAATGATTTTAGAAATTCTCCCACTTCCCAATAGTATTGAAAGATAATCGGAAAGAATCTCTAGGTGTTCGATTTAATTATTAAAAGACTCCTGTGAGACGAAAGTATCCTGCAATAATCAGCTGCTCTATATCTTATGCGAGCCAATCACGAACGAAGTCGTTCCTGTACCGGAAACCGGAAGTGAAGGAATCTCGTTTGGGAGGGTGCTACTATACGTAGGTGCTTCATCGCCATGTTGGGAAACGGAAAAAGGAGGGGGGGGGGAGTTCGGGGAGGATATTGAGAGCGACTCGCGTCGGACTGGACATAATTTCCGCCCGACGAGATCAGAATTGCTAATGACGTCACTGCCGCTTCCATGTCATTCGTGTTCACCCAACACTCGAGAACGTTGCCTAAGTGATTGCCCATTCAGCATTCTTACGTGAGCTAATTCAGAAGTAATGACATCTGCAGCCTAATTTACAAATTGAATGCAATTCACTTACAAATTATAGAACTAAACTCGAAATTATATCTTGCTTTTCATGGATGATCAAATTTAATTTTATTTATATTACAGATTGTCTTCGAAGATGCTGTTTTAGCTGCTCTGGTAGCTCTGAATCTATCCTCAATAAAGAACAATAAAGAATGCTCTCTAAATCTGAATTAGTCATAAGTTACTAACGAAATAGTGCCAAATCGTTTACTAATACACTTTAGTAAGCATTTTTACTATCAATTAGTTAAAAACTACTAATTCACAGTAAAATAGTACTAATTCATTTAGTAAGGCTCACTAATTGATTTAGTTACCGTTACTAACTGAATTAGTAGTTTTTAACTAATTTATAGTAAAAATGCTTACTAAAGTGTATTAGTAAACGATTTGGCACTACTTCGTTAGTAACTTATGACTAATTCAGATTTAGAGAGTGCAGTATTGTACAGTGCCCTGTCATTAGAATCTTATGAAAACCAGGGTTGGGTTGTCATGTATACAAGGGAAGGCATTAATGCAGGGCACTGTATGAAAAGATTGACAATATTGTATGAACATATTGGCAAGATTGTATGACAAAATTGACAATGTCGTATCTCAACTTTGGTGACTTTGTATTAGAATTTTGGCATCATCGTACTTTACAAAAAATTTTTATAACAGACTTGTATGACAAAATTATGAGCACTATTTATAACAACATTGCAAGACAACTTTTTATGACAACCTTGTATTACAACTTTGCATGACAACTGTTTATGATAACTTTGAATGACAACTTTTTATGACAGCCTTGTATGACACCTTAGTGTGACAATTTAGTGTAACTTGACCCTGACAACATTACAGGAGTAAATATTACTCTTGAGAATTGATTTCTTGAGTTTATATTTCAAGATCTAGGATCTAAGGTCTCCATATTAATAATTCCGAGATGGTTGCATTCCTTGGGTAAGGGTGAGTACTAACAAGAAGCACGGGGTTCTAGGGTCGGGGGTGGTTTCAGAGAGTGAGGAAAGTGGAAGGGTAACGTATGTGACGTCCACGAGACGGCGTTAATATTTGAAATCTATCCTCCCACTGTTCCAAGCACCTCCTCTGCACCTGGAAACCGCTACTCCGTCGAGTGACATTTCCACCCAGGGTTAACCTCTCCCTCAACCCCCCCCCCATCTCTTTCTCCGTCTGTCTCACCCTATACGAGCGGAGTCACTCAGCGATTATTTATTTATAGGCAAATGAAGTAGAGGCTTCTCATTAATTGATGGGCTCTCAGTGTCCGCCATTCGGGATGACGTCTATCATTTTAATTTATCGTGCCGTTATTAAACGAGAGAAATCCACCAGTAACCCCCCCCCGCTGCCCCACTCAATTGAACTAACACGTACGCACTTTCGATTCTAAACCCTTCAGTTGATCAACTCACTCTGCCCTCATGGCTATCGGGACCAAAAGTAGAATATCAGAATTTGTTGAGTTTAATTTTATATTTTATTTCTAGGTAAAAGAAGATTAAAATTTTAAGTTGAAGCTTGAATCCAATAGTCCAGCATCTTTAATGAGGTAATAATTTATTAGTACCTCGTTATCCATTGAAAGGAAAAACCTGACTGAATCACCATGTCAGATGACCTTAACAATGGCCGATGCTGTCAAGAACAGCTGATTAGAGATGACGGTTATATTATCCAGGGTCTGCGATGATTAAATTAAAAATGTAATTAAAATTGACATTGCAATCACATTGGAATTTAATTAAATTTTCAGGAAGTCCAGAAGATTGGATTGCTTTTATAAAATATTTTTTTACTTTCACATGTCGCGTGATTCTTGATTTCGTTTCTCTTGTCTCCTTTTGTATTTTTTTCGTTCAAAACGATATGCAATACTCAGACACGATGAGATTGGAATTTCTTGGTGAATTTCAATCTCGCTGTCGTTCATCCTCGGGACTGTCTTTCTCGTTAGCGTCACATATGCCGATGAGGTTTTTCATTAGCTGCTCGCAACGCTCGCATTCTTGTTAGACGAGCTAGGAGAGGATGCGAAATGAAACGACATTTTTAATTACCGACCGGAGGTAACTGGTCCATATCAGCTGCCAAATATTTCCGGACGTGTCATCGGGAACCAGAGCTGTCTCCTTTCAACGCCCGTCTACCATCGACTCGTCCACTGCGGTACTTTTAATTCACATCGTTCGAATTTCGCGCCTTTTTCATACAGCTCTTCCTGCCGACTGTCAGTTCACAAACGACGACTTAACGAACTCGAATTTCACTCATTTGTATCAGGATTTCGTCCGAAAGTAAAAATCTATAAATTATAATCAGAAAACAGGCTCTTTTAATTGCAATTTCCATCCCAATATTTAATTTTATCAAAAAGTTTCTATGTGATTCTAAATCTAATCGGGGGAATCCCTGAAGTGCCTTTCTACAACGTCCGCGCTCAATGGCGTCGGAATTACAATTTTGGGGAATTTACTTTTTTAGTAGTTTTTCGAGAGGATAAGAAAATTGGTAAAGAAGTCTAAGATAATTTTGTTATGACCTTTTTCTCTTTTCAGTTACTTAATATTTTTCTAGTTTCTTTTTTTCTTCAGATAAGGGATAAGGCAAAGTTAAGCCTAAGTACAAAATCCCTTTCGTTTCCAAGTCATCCAATGAGTGTTCGAACTATTCAGCGATGCTAATTCTCGCGCGATTCCAGCATTAAATTCCAATTAAATATGTCCGCGGTCGCGAGATAAGCCGGGCGAAGAGCAATTTGTACGAAGCCTCGATTGGTGAGATAAAAAGGGTCTGCACGCTCTCGTCGAGTGGGTCCATTCCTTTTCTATCCGCAGCTTCTGGAGAAATGTTTAATCATTCGGCAGATTGAATTCGCGCTGATTCGACGTGGGTGAATATTTTTAATGCTGCGCCTTATCCAGGATTCGTCGACCCTCTGACATTTACTCTACTCTACAAGATTGCTTTTATCGTAACTGAATTCCAAGTTGAATCAATCATTCAATTTTCTAATTTAATTTCACAATATTTATAAAATTTGCGAGGTATATAAAACAAATTTTATCGTTCTAAAAAAAAGACACAAAATGTGGATCTGGTAATTCTATTCATTAGGAAATTTTTCGTTCGTAATTTACAACAAAAAAATAATGATTCAGTTGTCTGCGAATCTTGCAAGACTATAGGGAGATAATGAGGGTATAAAGATGAAAATAATTAATGGAAAGGGTAAAATTATGACCGACACCCTTTTCTCGATCGAATTCAGCCTCGATTTTTTTTAGTTGCGGCTTTACAATATCCTGACTATGTACTACGTACTCAGCGGCTTCTTGAGCTTCCAATGATTACCATTTAAATGTATTCAGGTTTTAGTCTCGGCGACGAGCGACGCGACGTCAAGACTCGCCAAACATGCGAAACGAAAGCTGGCTTCGAAGACTAAAAGGCGTTTCATTTTTTATCCTTTTTGCCCTCTGCATTTTTTCAGGATCTCTTGTAAAATGAGGCAAGGTTGGTGTAGATTTTTTGACATTATAAAATTGTAATAATATGTTAAATTCGAAATGTTATTACAATCTTAAAGAAATTTTGATGGGGACAATGAGAGGTAGTTTTTGAGTCCGAGATTTATACGATATTTTCTGTCTCACCCTCTGTTAAAAGTTGGCATTTTTTAAGAACTCCATCCATGAAAAGTTCAACTTTTAGAGGGGGTGGGACAAAGATATCAATTCAATTTTATTTGTGAGAGTATTGGAAAAAAGATTTCATATTTTTTTCAACTTGATTGATCTTTGTGAATTTTTTAAAAATACACGTCACTTTAGTGGAATAAAGCTTTTTGCACTTTAATAAAGAAAACATGCCATATGTCACTTCCATTACGTTACTTTAAACAAACTTTGCAGTGACGGAATGAGATCTTTTTTCCTTCTTTCTCCATATCTCGCGGCATTTCTTTTCTCTCTCAATGAGGCCAGGACACGACTATTTCATTTTTGATGCCATAAAAGGCCGTTTTATCGTCGCGTTTAAGGGTTATTGTACAATAAAAGTGGCATTATTATCAGTTAGCCCAGTACGTTGGATCCTGAGGAGGAGGATAGTAGAGTAGGGTGGATGAGAGGTGAAGCAGAGGGTCGGAATGGAGGCTGAGGTCGTGAGAAGCACGACTGGCTTTATGACTCGTAAAAGCCTGAGACATCTCGCTTCTCTCGCACGTGACACGCGTCCTTCTTCGAAATCGCTGTTTGGCTACCTTATGCATCTCTGCATCATGTTGACACACTAATGTGGACTTTTATTCTCGAATATGACCATCCATTCAAGATTCGTTTGTATCTAGTTACCAACCTCAAGTGCGGTACAAAAATTCCCGAATCCAGGGCTATCTGCCAAAAACAGGAGATAAAAAGGTGTCTCAATAAAATTCCCTCCCTGATCCAACGAATAATTTGTTATATTTATTTTAAAAAAACTCAAAAAAGCTATAAACTTCAAAAATTATATACTGGATTAAAATTTGGAATCTATAATTAAAAATATTTAATAGAATAGGCTAGAAGAGAGAAATAGTATATTATGAACCCAGGGGCAGAAGAGGGACTTTTTCGACGAGTACTAAAAACATCTACGAGTCGAAAAAGTCTTTTTCTCCCATGATTTTAGTTATTTTTTAATTTTTATTCCTAAGAAGCGGGGGTAAAGTTATACTTTTTACTTCCTAGGAAGGAAAAATGACTCTTTTAGGGAGTAAAAAATAGAACTTCAGCCCCGTTTCACAGACATGAAAAACGACTGAAATCTTGCATATGTAGTAAAAAATAGATTAATAGATACAGGTAAGTGCACCTGTCGAGCAAGTGCGGGCAGAATTTGGTTGATATCTTCTCGCGTGTAGCAAAACCGGAAGTGAAGAGAGGGTCAGAAGTGCCGTGTACGGCCTATCCGCATTGGCGGAAGCACTGTTTGAGATCCGAATGTGCGATACGTCGTGATAACGTTTATGTACCAAGTACAAGAGTGCGAGTAGCGCGAGCAAACTTCCTTCCAGATTGTACAGGAAGCTCATTGTAAATCTCTGTAGTCAGCCAGCTCGGAGTAAGGAAAGTCGTGTCTGCTCTCCGAGTCTATACTCTTAACGATAACACGCCTCACGCTCTCAAATATTGAGATTAGCCTCAATTTTCTCACAAGAGGCTGTTTTCTCAAGCTCTGACAAGAAATTATTTCAATTAAAGAATTCTTTCCCTGAATTAATATTGTACATTTTCTACAGAAAAAAGTAAAAAGAAATTGTAGAGAGGTTTTGGAAAAAAAGGATGAGAACAGGAGATTGAAAAAGTGGTTTAGAAAAAAGAGTTCCGGAAATGAAGTATGGTAAAATAATAGGGATAAAAGCGTTGGAAATAATAATTTTGGAGAAGGGGTTTAAAGAAGGTTTGGAAATGAAGTTTGGAAGAGGGTTTTTTGGAAAAAGGTTTGGAAAAGGATTTTTGAAAAAGGAATTGGATTTTTTTTATAAAAGAGTTCGAGAAAAGAGTTTGGTAAAGGGGATTTGGAAAATGATTTTTCAAAAAGAGATTGGAAAGTTTTATTTAAAAAATAGTTCGGAAAAGTAATTTTGCAAAAGTCGTTGGAAAACAGTTCGGAAAATGAATTATGTTCAAAAATGAAGGAAAATAATGCGTTACAAAATGTTTTTAGAAAATAGTTCGACAAAGGAGGTTTAGAAAAGTGATTTGGCAAAATTTGTTGGAAAAGAAGTTTAAGAAAAGAAGATATGAAGAAGGAGGTTTAAAAAAGAGGTTTGGAAAAGAATTTTTAAAAAAAGAGTGTACTCTAGAAAGAAATATATTGAAAAACACGTAAATATTTCAATAAAAAATTCATCTACCGAAAAAAGCGTTAACAATGGAAAACTCAGGACACAAAAGCCGTTATCCTAAAAGGACATAGTCGGACATCTTTCGGCTGAAGAAGCAAGCTCCTCGCCCTGGATAATGCACAGGGTGCCGGGTTACCATCACTTTATTTTGAGCAGCTTGCCCATGCCAAAGCAATTTATGAGATAGCTTCGTTAATACGTAATGAATATTAATTATTTGCCGACGACGAGAACGAAGAACGAAGAACGCGCGTGTTGCGCGCGCTTTCACTGTATTGTAATTTGTAATCCACTGGAGTATAAAAATATTGCCGGCGTCTGGCCGGTGCGTGTGTTTTGCATATTAGTACGAGGTATTACACGTTAGCGTCATTGAGATAATGTCAGACAAGTTGTACCTTGAGTAGAGTAAAGGGAATAAAAAAAAAAGGGAGAAGAAATCGAATGGTGAAAAAGTATTAGTTCAATTAAATGAGGCACGCACTTTTTTGGAAAGAGAAAGATTTACCACTCTGTCAAGTCTACGATCTTCATTAGCAAATTGCCTAAGCTTTTTGTCATGAAGATTTAATTACCTTCGCGCCACTTTCACTCCCTTAATGTGGATTTAAAGTGGTTTTTTCGCAAACTTTTTTGATAAGGGCTTGAATTAATTATTACTCGTCTTGAAATTATTAGACATATTCGATAATCACTAGGAATACCATTAAAATTGCTAGAAAATACTATTGGATATCGATTTTGATTAACTTTAATCGTCTCTCTTTTTTTTTTAAATTGCGAATGGTCAGTTTCAGTCGCACTTTTCGCTGTACCTCCCGTGGAATATCGCAATCACGTTCAAATGATAAATACGCGTATAATGAGATCGTTATCATTGCCGCGGTTTACGATACGCCGGCGGTTTATCGTCGGAGGAGAGTAAAACGAGTCAGCCATTTCTCACGAAGGAGCACACCAAACACGTGTGTATTGGTTGCTAAAGCGAAGAGTACGTGTGCATTACATACGCAGTGAGGACATCCCGGCGTTAATGCAACGGCTTTTCAAACATCTCTGAAACTTTTTTGAAAAACAGCCCTTATCCTTTATATCGGACCACGACCAGCCCCTTAATCACCAGACAAGTTTATCGCGATCGGGCCTCCTCGGTATACCACCTAATAGTCGGTGAATCAATATTGGGCGCATAAGAAACTTAAGGACTGCTACGATTTCCAATTATGATCCGGATGAAAGTGATCGATTCAAACTATTTGTGAGAAGAAACATTTTCATTTAAGAAACTTTCAACACCTTGTCGATTTAAGATTTGGTATTTTCTCTTTTTAAATTTATATTCTGTACTTTTTTATTATTAATGAGAAACAAACTGAGATACCTGTCATGTGTTATCTGTTTTTAAGATTAATATATTAATATACTACAAGCGTCTGATAATTTAATGAAAGGTACATAGGACTGAGTTTCAAAGTTGATTGTACTCTTTGTCAACGCCCACTTCTTCACCACGCCTACTTTAATCCTTGAGGATACTACTCGGCCACGCCCTCTTTTCTTGGTCACGCCCTTTCAAGATTTTTTCTTATTAAATAATATTGCATAAAAGTTTTCTTTAGTTATAACTTCATATATATTTTTTCATATTTCTAATATAGTAATCTGAATATAAATAGCCGCTGCTTTTAAGAACAGCTGATACAAATTAATACATCCGGAATTAAGTTTTAATGATCAGAAATTCCGGAAATGGTTTTCGTATTAAATAACAAATTGTAAATTTCAATTGGTAAAAGGTGAAAGGTGAAGAGGGACGAAAGGAAAGTTTGAAGGAGCAACAGACGGCGGATGGTCAAAAACAAAGAGGTTGGGAAACGCCTTCTACACCCTGAGACGCCTCCTGTCCATCAAACCATCATCCTCATTTCTGTTTCCCATAGTGACTTTTTTTCTTTTCTCCTTCAGATAATTATCGACTTAAGCGCTCTCGACTCTTCCCTTTCCACTCTCCAGGACAAAAAGGGCTTCTCTGATTTACAAGAAAAAGAAAAGAAAAGGAATGGGATTTTTTCTGATTATAATCTGTTTCTGCTTCTAGAAATTAGTGAACAAGCGTTTTTTAAATCAGAATAAGCCTCAAATTTTAAACAAAATTTGGGGAAAACACTTCTTTGACGCTTTTGTTGATAAAGGATTTTTTGATAACAGTTCTTAATAAAAAATTGAAACCAAAAACTATCCTTTTTGCCTTTTAAGAACGAACTTTCCCTAGACAATTATCTGCTGCTTCATACATTCTCGAAAGGTAACAATTAATTCGACAAAATGATAGTCTATTCGAGCCTGTCTGCAATAAGGGTCCAAGTTTCGGTCCCAGTGCTTCGTCATTGTTATTATCCTTATTAAATGCTGGAGATTCTGAACAATCAAGTCAAATGATTTTGGGAGGCGCAGCTGCAAACTGAAAATTAAACACACTGCATTGAGGAATGAGGATGATGCCGATTCA
This sequence comes from Synergus umbraculus, assembly GCA_900474325.1. Classification (NCBI taxonomy): domain Eukaryota; kingdom Metazoa; phylum Arthropoda; class Insecta; order Hymenoptera; family Cynipidae; genus Synergus; species Synergus umbraculus. The sequence goes on from UCOK01018954.1 coordinate 128,173, forward strand.
GTCGATGAACGTGTGCTGCAACAAAAGCTGCTCGTGCCAGACTTCGTTCTCGTTCTAATAGATAGGTGTGGAAATGACTTGTGGGTTTGGCTGGCATAGTAGCAAAATGGCAGGAAATTAGTGCTTTCGAAAACGATCCTTTAAATCACGCGATCTTCCTCTACATGTATGAAGACTCACACGACTCTGAATCTTTCTCTTTCGCTGTTCCCGGGATTGGGATGAGTTTTTAATTTCCCATCTGAGAACTCCCGGGGACGAAGGAGAATATATCGTTGAATCTGTAAATGGTTCTATGCAACCCAGAAAAAATGACGGTAAATCATCGGAAAAGAGATGTGAGAGGAAGACAAACTGATCTGAATTACAACTGATATTAAAATTAAAATAAATGAAAAAAATTACACAAACAATTAGCCCCCAAGAAAGTTTCAACTTATCAAAAGACGATTTTTACTAAATTTAATACGAACTTTAAAGATTCGAACTCTTGTAGACCATTTTTTAACAATAAACGTTTAAAGTTACGAAGGCACTTAACTAGTGGGACTCCCTACTGTTAGGTTCAAAATCGCAGAATGGAGCGAAGAGAATGAGTTTTTTTTATTTGATTTTTTGTATTTTTTTTTTTTAAAGGTAGGAGGGACGAAGATTTTTTCCTAGCGTTGGATCTTACCCGGGTTCATTCCAGCACGGGGTCCGGAATAATTTATAGAGCGACCATATCTGCATCGTAATTGATAATATCCAGCGGTGAGCCGCTCGCTTCCTCAGAGACTGTCACGTGTCTCAGGTTTTACGCGTTTCGGCAGGAAAAAAACTAAAGTCTTTTCTTGGTAGAAAGTTTCTGGAAAATATTAAATTAAGTCGCCTGACGTGAGTGAAAAAAATCGAGGAGGAATTATGAATATCGAATTGGACTTTTGTACAAAAGTAAAACTAGCTGTTTAATAAATTGATTAATTGAAATAATAGTGTCCGGTTGGGCATGTGAAATATTTAAAGGCTTGGTTATACTCGGATAGGAGCCGCCGTCGTACTAGATTCAGTGAGCTTATCAGATTTGAAAGAACTTTTAAACTAATATTAATAATTACACAAAAAAAACTGATTTGTGAACGAAATGTGTAACAGGAACTGCATTTACACAGCGCAGAGCCGATATCTATATATGTATTTTACTGCCAATATTTTTTTTCCATACCGCGGTGGTATCGCGCGTCCGGCATATTATACGTTTCAGTCCTCCCTCTGCCTTCTGGCGCTTCTTATTAAAATGTTAATTCCGTCAGCTCAACTCCTGGCACTTTTACAAAGTAACATTCCAACTACGACTGCTGACCGCACTATATAGTATGCAGAATACACTGCGAAGGATATTCATTGAACAGGATTAATGAAATCGACATCCGGTTACGACAAAAACGCAAATCGTTTTAATTCGTCGTATTGCGGACAACATTAATAATAGTCGTTTCTGGCTTAATCCAACTGACTGCATATATATTCGATGTTATTAAGTCTTGCAGAGAGAATAATAAAAAATAAACCAGCAAGCAGCTGCAAGATGAACAATCTAGAGGAACTTCAAAAGGCTCCACAATTTTTATTTCAAGGTATGTTATTCCTCGATAATGAAAAAAAACTGCTATTTCATGAATCGAGACGTTTTTTGCCTTGACTGTACTCCATTGACCGAATCAATTTGACTGTACTTCTTGATCATACTTTTTACACTTTGACCCTGCGTTTTTACTTGTCTGTACCTCCTTACATCTTTTTATCTTAACTGTGCATCTCTAGCTTTAATTTTTAAATTTATTTATTTCCTGAAAACAGAACAGTATTTTCTTCACGCAAATCTTCAATTTAATGCTGGATATAAAATAAAAAAGAATTCAGGAATAAAATTGAGCCTTGTAAAAACTATTTTTCTGTATACCCGCCCCTAATACATGGCAGAAAAGAATACTTGGACTTTGCAGACAAGATCAGGCAGGGGGCAGAAGTGATGGGTTGGCCGCGTTATTTTTTTGTTTCTACTACATATATATCTTTTTTTTTTTAACTACGCACTCTAACTTCTTCGGTTTCTCGTAACCAGTACGTAAAGCGAAATACGGGGTGAAGAAGCCGAAGAAGGAGATTGGGCGAGGCTCTCGCCAACCTGTATAATTAAAATACAGCTGAGCCTCGAACTGAGTTGGCCCCGTGCTGCCGTTCCTCTTTTTCTTTTGTTTTTTTGTATTCTTTTTCATACTCTTCCTTTCCCGTTCATTCTCTTATTTTTCGCCATTGATGCCTAGTCTTCATAACTTTCAGCCCTTCAATTATGTCCGCTCTCTTCATTTTGTTCTCGCGTTTTATTATTGTCTTCAGAGTTTTCTTTGCTCTCGTATTTTTCAGGAGAGTGAATTTTTCTTGGACTTTTTCTTGGCACAGGATTGATTAATAAAGGTGCTAAATCCATCTGGAATTACAGCAATTCGCAAGAATTCAAAATTACTTTGTTTTGTGGAAGATCAAAGTCAAATTCTATAGTATGAATGAAAAGCTCTTTTCATTACTATATTCTTTTATCAGAATTTCGATTTCATTTTCCATTTTTCAGAAAGAATATTGCCATTGATTTTCTGTCAAATAAATGCCTTTAAAATTTCCAATGCTTAAATTGAAATTATCTCCCGGAATGAGGAAAGGGAACAGAGAGTATTGGTGATAACGATATACCAGACGTCGATTCATGTTCTTGATTCCACTGCAATCGTTGATTATTATTATCCAATTGATGTGCTGTGCGCGGAATTCCGAAAATCCTTTATATCTATAAACTAAAGCAGCACCTAGATAATAAATATCATTTCCAAAATGATGCATACGTTCTCTGCAGTTTATAATATTATTCCCTTATAAATTCCTAATAATACTGAAGAAAGCGAGTGGAGCAAAATTTAAAAAAAAGGAGTTAGAAAAGACAGTAGGAAAAGATGTTTAAAAAAAAGTTCCAATAGGAAATTGGAAAAATGATGGGAGTTTGCCAAAAATAGGTGGAAAAGTGGGTTTGTAAAAGGACATTCAACGATAGGGTTGAAAACATGGAATGGAAAAAACGATTTGAAAAATATCTTGAAAAGTGATTTTCAAAAGGCGATGGGAAAAGGTGTTTGGAAAATTGGTTTGAAAAAAAGGAAAACTGATCTCCTTTCGCTTTGATTTAATAGTTGTATCATTAATTATATCCCTGAAAGCAGATTTATCAGTTACTTATTTAAATTAAGATAAATCATACCTTCATTTATAATTTGTTAATCCATATTTAAATAATGAGACGTATATTGAGTATCACGTGCATATAAGAGGTTTAAATTGAAGCGAATAAGAGAATATAAATCATTTCTATTATTCTCGGCTTCTAGCATGCTTTACGATTTAACGTCGAGTCCAATTCATGTTTCGATTTCAAACACATCTGGAAACTTACGACTTTCCCTTCTATCGTGGAGAATGTTCCGCGTGGATTCCCCATTTTCAGGTTGAGAGGGTGAACCAGGGGATTGGTTTCTTTTCGATTCGAAGCCGCGTATGATCAGGTGGTAGGCGGCGGGGGATCAAAGATCTTGCGAGCAAAGGCGCTCACGAAAGAGAGAAAAGAAGAAAAATCAAGAATATTATACCAGATTCGAGAGCGAGAGGAAGAAAGGCGAAAAGGCGAATAGGAGAAAAAGAGAGAAAGAGAGGAGCCAGAGGGTGAGGCGACAGCCCGTGACCAATCTGACACTAAATCAACTGACGTGAGCTTACTGCTCAGCTTGGTATTGGTTCCAACAATAATATTGCATTATACATTATACCATATACAAAATGCTCAAATGTATTCAATAATTTATTAGTTATTGCATTCATCCTACAGGCTTTGAAAATTTTTCGTTTTTTAACTCGATCGCTGATGTATCATTTTCTCTCTTAGTAATATTTTTCAAGAATTTTTCATTTGAAACCTTGTCGACTTCAGAATTTTATATGTAGAATTATTTTAGATGTAGAATTTTAGATGTAGATAAATCCTAATTAACATCCGATTAAAATACATGATTGAGAAACGAGAAGCTTTTCTGAATGAAAACAAGAAATGATATCTCATCTTAGAAAGAAGTCATCGACTCGAGTGTCGATATCTCACGGATTCGTTGACCTGAAGATTTGCCAACAGGAATATATATGAACACACATGAGCGTAGCATCGGCTAAAAAATGGAGTCTGATTCCGAAGCAATTTAAAATGTAAATACGGCCTCTCTCGACCCGTATCTCGTCGGGGATATCTGTGTACCTTCTATATGTTTATATCCCTACACCTAAGTATATTATATTTTTGTAAGGAATGTGTGTATGTGTGGGTCCGTTATTACCATGGATGGTGATGATTATTATCGAGAATAGGACCCCGGGCGTTGGGCATAATGCGTGAGATATTGCTGTCTAACGAAGTATTTAGCATTGACAATAATATTAAATTACAACTCGCTTCGCTCATCGGACCAATTGGATCTTACTATTATCCTTAACGAATCAACTAAGAGCGCATTTAAAAAAAAAAAAAATATATATATATATAAAATAACTTGAAAGAAATTAAGGTACGAGGTTCACGACTTTGAACAGATTTCAACAAATTGTTTTAACTTTTAAAATATTTTATGGCATGTAAAGGATTTTAAAATTTGTCAGGAAATTTTATTGAGGGATTTCAAAAGATTTTTATTACTTAAAAAAGATTTTGAAGGTTTTCGTAAAGTTTTAAGGGTTTTCAAGAAATTTTAACAATTTTGAAAAGATTTTGCAAAATTTTTAAGGATGTCAGAGAATTGGATGTTTCTAATGATTTTAGGAGATTTTTGTGAATTTTTAAGGATTTTCAATAGGTTTCTAGGAATTTTAAGATAGGATAATTCGGAATATCTAATATTTAAAGAAATTTTTCTTTCTGCGGGTTAATTATTTTAAAGATAATTTAATTGATGTGTCTTGTTCTCAGACTCGCAAAAGTGTGACATAGCAAGCATTTTTTAAAAATAAATTTATGACTACTCTAGAGATTTCTAGAATCCTAGAGACGACAGGCAGAGACTGCACATTCGTTTGAGATAGAATTACCAGATTCAGAAATAGACTGATGAAGAGATTGAGAGAACGAGAAAGAATCCAAGTGTAGGCGAAGTGTAGTCGATGACAAGCGTATTTCTGCAAAGTGCGAACGTTTAAGTTACTTCGATGTTTCTGCCTTCTTTTCCACGTCTTCTTCCGCGTTCTTGCATTCCTACTACTACCGACATTTACTTAGTCTTAGAATACCTTACAACATGCTCAAGTACTCAACTTGTCAAGAAAAGCCGCAAATAATTTAAGTGGAACAAAAATAGCCAACAGCGAATCAAAGTTAAATGTACTGTAAAATACCCCATTTTTTAAAGTTAGCTCCATTTTGAAAGAATTCAAAAGAATTCAAGATAATTCAAAGGAATTGAGAATAATTCAAAATAACTCAAAAGTAGATGAAAATAATTTTAAGTACCTTTGTCTAGGATATTTTAAATTACATAATTTACACTTTTGTTTACTTTAATTAAAAACTGAGACAGTCTCCCAACAAAAGCCTATAATTTTGGAGAAGGCAAATGCAGATATATAATATTTAATACCAAGATTTCAAAGTGTGCCACGTTGCAGATTTTGTGGCAAACGTAAAGAGTTCCCCGCGTAACAAAATAATCGTTCGGTTCTGAACGGGCCCCCTGCGGAGGCGGGGCCCGAGGCAAATGGCCCCATCGTGCTCTTCCTCTTTCTTAACGGCCCTGAACGAGCAAAGTCGATACGGTCTTTGGATATCTTACAACCAACCCAGGAACGCATCATTGTCTGGGGTCAAGGGGCACCAAATTTACAGTCGTGTTTTCAGTCATAAAAAAGTGGTACCAAATGCAATTTTCGTAATAAAAGGTGTATGCAATATTTTAAATTTTATAGTGAAATTTATAGCGTAAAATATATTTTTATTTCTCAATTAATTCTCGTCAGTACTTATTGTCTTCTCCGTATTATAAAAGAAGAAAAAACAAAAAGTTTTCATTATTTTTAGGCCTTTTAATTTAGACCCTGACTTTGTGCCATACAATTCATAATTTTTTGCGTTTCACGTTTGGGCCTTATGTTATTTTGGGTCTAATATTATAGTTTTGTTACTGATTTTTGGGCCTAATTATTTTCAGTCCAATTGGATTCGGATTTATATTTTGGTGTTTAAATATACTTTTTTTTTCAAAAATTGAAGCAGGGTTCTTGAGGTCGTGAATCCAGTGGTGAATGAAAACGCAAAACACCGCGTGGCTCTCGTTTCGCGCTATATGGCAACGATATTATCTCGAGATTGCCGTCGGACTCGATAAACAACGCAGAACGTCGTGATATTCTGGACCCTTTAGTGCTTTTAAACCGTGTCGAACAGGCCCGTGTACCGGGAGCCCAGTGTCTCGTAAACATCCCTGTTTATTGCCAATCCTCTCATTTCCAGTTCAGCTTTTATAATTTCCTTTTTGAAAAATTGCCGCCGGTCTATCCTCATATTCAATATGACCCCTTCCTTTCTCCCATCCACTCGTCTCCTTACACTTATTCGAGTATCCTTTGTTATATTGAAAAAATAATAGCGAGTTGTTATCATCTCATTGTTATATCAAGTTTCTATCGACAGAGGCAACAAATTATAAAAAATATAAAAGGTTTTGGCATAGGATCCAAAAATAAGGCCCAAATTTATGATCTCCAAAAATACGGCACGAAACTTTAAGGCCCAAATGTATGATATAAATATAGGGTCGAAAATATAAGACCCAAAAGCGTAGGTCACTCAGCAAGTGGTAACGGCCGTCCGAGTTAGCCATCACATCTGAACGGTATCAGATCTCTGGCCATTCTTCAACGCCCGCGTTCTGGATACTTCAAGTGCCTTTAAATACTGGAGGATAGAAAATAAATGTTATTTTTTTATTTTTTGCCTGAATAATAATATTTATTAAGAATGAAATCGAGGTGGCTACAAGATCCAATTTAATTTCCCTGACTTTTAGACGAGTTTCCTTGAAAAAAATGTTTTAAGAATGAGAATAAATTTTTAATAATGTATTGGTATTAGAAAATTCTTTCAAAATATTATTAACATTCATTGAACTATTTTTTTTAATAAAGTTCTTCTTAAAATTAAAATGCTACTGTTATTTTTTCTTTTAACCTATTGTAATATCACTTCGAAATCCCTTAAAATTTCTTAAGGTGCAGTGAAATACTTTAATGATCTCCTCATTCTTTTAAAATCCATAAAAAGTACTTTAAAGACTTTACATTTTAAACTCTTCATTAGAAATTTTAAAATCCCTTAAAATACCTGAAAATCTCCTGACTAATCTGAGCTAGAATCCTTCTTAATTGTCCATTCTGAGCTGGAAACTTACAGAGTCGCCAATGAATAAAACTATCTGCCTTTGTCACCTTGTCGTCTTACTCTATACCTCTTCTACTACTCAAAAACACAGGTAAGGTCATACTGAACAAAGCAGTCGAAGTTTTAAGGTCTCTGAAAATACATCCAAGTTCCCAGCACCTGAGATAGAGTCTTTCAAGAGATTTCAGACCGAGATAAACCCTTTCAAACTGAATCCAACAACATACTGCTTTGTCGCTTGACACAAACGTGTTTCTTTCACCTTTTTTCTATCTATTATAAAATGCATGGGTAAAAATTACTCAAATTGTGAGCAGTAGATAAAATGTTGTCATATTTCCTTCAGTTGAATCCTTAAATAAAAATTCCATCAATCTCACGACCTTGAGACTAATGAGATCAGCATTTCACTTCGATAGGATTTAGTGACTAAAGATCGGTGCCTGTTAGGCATTCGGAGGTGGACCCGGGTATTAATTCCTTCACATCTGAACGCTTATATAGCCAGAGCCCGTAAGAGTGATTTAGTAACTCGCCTCTTATTTCTTGAGCGGCACAACCATCAACGAACAGCGAGAAGTGCTTCAATATGTTAATCCACGAATATGGTCCCCAACGCGAGAGAAAGAGAGACAGACTGAGGTTATTAAGGCCGAATATTCTCTATGAGGGACGATATGTGCTCGACGTCATCGTAAATATGAAATATCGAAGCCCGGACCTACCGAACCGTTGAATCGTCGGCTTATTTCACTGCCGACGGGCCATCGACGATCTTTTCCCTTCGTTTCCACCACCAAATGCCCAATTAAAACTCTTCCTTTCATCCATTTTACGAGTCGATACGTCCTTAGCAAAAATATTGCAATAACTCCTCTCAGATTCTATGAAAAGATTATTTGCCTTGCAAAAATGAAATTTGAACTCCTCTTGTCAAGGAGTAAAATAATTAATGCATTCCTCGAATTTCAGCTTTTTCGTTCGAGGAAAGATTTTAAGTTATTAATTATATGAATTTTTACATCAAATTAGTAGTCCAACGTATGATTGAAAAGTTCTGAACGTTCAAATGAACGAATTTTTGTATTGATTGTATTTGTATCTACAAAAAGGTTTTAATATTGATTAATTTACATTGAAAATAATAAAGAATTAAATAAACTTGTAATCCTGATTGTTATTTTTAGTTGGCACAATATTTCTGGATAAAATATTATTAAAAAAAAATATTTCGTTCATTTGAACGTTCGAAACTTTATTCACATTAGTTGACCTGGTTTGACTCATCTTTGTTTCTCAACCTTAGAATTAGAAAGTGTGAGATTTTTCTCCATAGAACGTGTTTTTGAGGTCCCTGAAGTAATATTAGCTAAAGAAATTCAAAAAAATAAAAAACTTCGATAATTGATAATTGATAAATTGTTCAAAAATTATAAAAGGGAAATTTTAATAAAAAAATTGAAATTTAAAATGGATTGTACGATTTGTATCAAACTAAATACCAAAAGTAGAGCGATTGTGAAAAGTTGAGTTTATCCCTTCCTATTCTAAATAATAAAACGGCTCCGTGAATTTTTTTGTTTTAGTTTATAAATAATATAGAAACAATATATTTTCGAAAAGAGAAAGAAAGTTTACAGTGTGAGGTTGAATTTGAAAGTAGAATTCAAAAATAGAATTCTAGAACTAAAAAAAAAAGCTAGATAAGATAAAAGGCCAAGAGGAAAAATTATTTGCTTTGAAAATATGTACTTTGTCTCACTTTATTTTAACAGGGCCAATATTTTATGTTTCAATTAAGAATTCTGATGGAAATAATAGTTTTCCTTTCAATCCTAAAAATATGAAATGAACAAATACAACAATTCAGCTTTACCGCTGAAGAAACACTAGATACAATAGAAGATGAATAAGTAAAATTGATCACCTAGAAAATGTCTATCAAATTGCCCTAAGCATTGTTTTCATACGAGTAAAAATTTCGTTGAAAAAGCAGAAAAAATCGCAAACTTGTTTCTTACTTTGAATAGTTATTACTGCAGTGTATTTGCAATTAACGTTTTATATACATGCTTGCAGAAATAACGACCTCATTAGTACGAAGGTAACCGCATCGTTTCAAAGATAACATTGCCGACAAGAAATGTCACGGAAAATATTTCCTTTCAGTACTCACTTTTCTATATTCCACTTCAAGTTATAGAAAAGAAATTTTCATACAGACAATTTAGATTAAGGTAATTGAAAAAGGAGCCAGCGATGCATCAAACGTTGTTATGAGTGCAATTAACATATTAATGAAATACCTTTCGTGTCGCAACGCTAGTAATTACAACAATGTTTCGCTTCAGAGCACATTTTATCCTTTATATAAATCAGTTCTGGAATTCATGCTACAATGTTTTACTTCCAACTCCCAACCAAATCTCGACTTTTATTGAAGTTGTTTCACTTTAATGCCCGCGCGCCAAAAAATCGAGCATTCCTTTCATTACACGACTTAAAAAATCTTTGAACTGTTTGATTGTCCAATTGCGAAAAACTGCAAGTTTCCTAAAGACGATTAATGCAAGAATAAAGAAGATAAATTCGAGCTTAATCTAATTTAGCAAATCTTATCCTTAATTTAGCAAATATTTCAGGATGTCCCTAACTGAAGAATTTGATATCTGATCAAATCAAGAGTCAAGAAACAAATAAGTAACACCTTTTCCCTGATTTGAAACATCACTTTCTGAAGTCTAGAATCCAGGGACAGTTGTTCACATCAACATCTTCATTCATTACTTGATAAATGACAACCCTAGCGCTGATAAATCCCGAGCAATTAGAAAACAGACCCAGACTTTGAATCACGATAGAATCAAGGAACTTGCTTCCAAAGGCAGCACTTGAGTCCTGTAGGCAAGAAGAAAGAGGCGTTTCGGACGTGGGGAAGAAGAGTAACGGCTGCGTCGGCCAGAAGAGGGCGTTGTAAAGCCGCGTGATAAATGATAGGATAGAGAACGAAGGCCCTAGACCCGAAGACCCAGAGACCCACTGCCGGTTGTTATAAGCTACAGATAGCGAGGACCTTGTCTTGTCTCGTGGCGCATATTAATGGACAAACATAATCGCCGCCGCATCGCAGCAGGAGCCGCCAGCTGAATCCTCGGTTAATTCTCCAACCGCTTCCTTCGTCATTCCCAGTTGTTCCTCGTCCGATGCCAGGAAGTGTTGTTCCTGCTTCAGGATCTCGAAATTATTTTTAAAATGTCTATCTGAATTGAAAAAACCGTTTTGAAATCTGTGCTGTGGTGGTAGTGATGGTGTTGAGATTGATGGACCTCATCTCTTGAAACGTGAGCTATGTTTCTGAGGCTGTAACAATTGCAGAAATTTCTCTCTTGGGAGAGGTTCTTTCATGTGGGAACAGAATGCAAAAGTCGAATGCTCATCAGACTGATACCATTTGGTTGTGTTTTTGTTGAAACCAGGAAATTTAGAAATTCAACGTTACAACTTAAGGACACTAGATAAGATTAAAGGTCACCAGATAAGACTTCGTCTTAAAAAGGTCGAAAAAATGGTTTGTAAACATTTTAGGAATATTGGTTTTGACTGATGGAACTCACGTATTAAAACGTGAGCTACAAATTGAAGTAGAGGGCAAAGGTTGGATGTTCATTAGAATGATAGATTTATTGCTAGACATTGTCAATTTCATGACATGCTTTTAATCGTCTCCTGAGACATGTCACAAGTTGTTTTCCTGATTAACCGATCCACATTCCTATAGTCCTTATCATTTAATGCTGATTATAATCATCCCTAACAATCCATCATCATCAGAAAGCAACAAACTTTTCTGATTCGCTGACGCACATCCTTTCAGTTGTTGAAGGAATCAGCCTTAATCATCAGCATCCATCATCACCTGAATCAGAATAAAGGAAGCAAATAATCACGCAGTGCCTAATAACATGTATCAGTTTCATTATATGCCCAATCTCGCTAATCAGACAAACAATCTTTCTGCAACAGAAGCCAGCAGACACGAGTTGGCGAACGGATTAATGTGATGGGTACAATCACATATATGAATGCCACTGCAGATTACAGATGATGACATATCAGATTCTTAAGTGGTTTGAGTTTCTGATGATATTGGACGTCTTTACTGGTGCTGTAAATCATTTTCAGTGTGGGTTATTCTCAGGTGCTGCGGTCGCCAAAAGGGATAATCGCAAATTATCAAAAAGCTTCTGAAAATTGATTAAAAGTCGAAAAATTAGGTCTAACTTGATTTATAAAGCAGATGCATATCCCATTTCAATTATTCATTATTCATTATAACCTTCTGTTTTCTCCTCATTACAAAGCGCCTTTCACGAAAAGCAATTTCACTAATACATAAAGCAACATTTCAGTAAAAATCCTCAATCTCCCTTCTTCCGGCCATCGTCGGATTCATTTCCTCTCTAGGATTCTCACAATAGGTTGATCGACATTCTAGAGGACAGTCTTTTCTGTGGACTAGATTCAAGAAAACGGAACCATATCCTACAAACTGTGATGCATGCAGCAATACAACAGCATAGCAGAACAAGAGTATAACAGCACAAGAGCATAACAGCATAAAAGCATAACAGCATGGCCCACATGTGGCGGACGAGCGTTTATGGTCCCGCCCAAGTCTGCTGGCCAATAGTCATTAGCTGGGCCCATTAAAGCCCGTCGAGTGCGTGTGCACTCACGCACGCTCTTGTGGACTGCTATGGACAAGAAGGTGTGTACTCAATGTCGGTAGCGTGCGGTATTATGGTGGTAGCGTTCGCCGGTTGCGCCGCGACGTCCGTCGACGTCGGTGCCCTGAAGCGCCCTGGTAGCACAAGCAATTCCAGAGGGGGTGAGGGGCAACAGTGGGAGCAATGCTCTAAGAAGAGGGGGAACAGGAGGGCAGAGGCGGACCCGAGAGGCGGCTTTAACACCGCCTTCCTCAACTTATAGCCGCTGATAGCAGCCGCGTAATCAAACGGCATTTGCCATCAATGTTCTTCGTCTAGACAATCTTATTACGCTACTTTAATTACATTATTTTCTAACTTCTAAACTTTTTAACTTCTGTATCATGTATTATTTTTTTCTTGTAAAAACATGGAATATAATGATACAGTGGCACCGGAACGGATTTTTTTTTTTGGAGGGGGGGGGATTTCCCTCAGAGGCATTAGTTGCCCTCTAAACTAAGATATTGCGGGATGGCAACGAATCAACGATACCGCAACAAGATACATGACCATGACACCCTCCCCCCTTTAATTGCAAAGATTTCAACATTTTTTATAGGATTTGAAAAAATGTTTTAAAAATATCGAGGAATTTCAAAAGTTTTCGAAGAATTTTAAGGTCAAAAGGTTTTAGAAATTTTAAAGGATTGTAAGGAATTTTCAAAAGATTAAAGTAAAATCTGGGATTTCACAAGATTAAAATGATTTCATATAAGAGACTTAAATTCTATTGTTTTAAATAGAAGTCCGAGAAGTTTCTTCCCCCTCAAGGATTACCATAAAATTTTAGTTCAAGAAGTAAGTGGATGAAATTTTTTCTGACTTCTTTAGACGTTAAATAGAATTTAATGAATTTTTATGTTTAGGGGATGATTTTCAGTGGAAAAGGAATTAAACTGTTTTGGGCTTCTTTGGACCTCAAATGGAATCATTTCAAACAAAAAATTACTTAATAAAAATATTTCATTTTCGTAAACGTTGCAAACTTCAGTTTCATTACGTAAAATAAATAGAAAATAGTAATAATAAATAATAAATAAATATAGTAATACTAACCAGTAATTATATAATCCGAGTAATTATTTCTTTTGAACCGAGTAGACTCTTTCCAATAAATTAAGCAGCAAATAATGAATATGCAATGAATGAATGAAAAAAAAGATCTAGTTCCGTTATTTCGGATGGTGTTTGACTTGAGGAAGAGTCTTAAAATACTTGATTTTAGGAGGGCTTTGAAGGGAGGCGTCCAGTCGCTGATTTTTCTAGACCAGGCGATGCCGTTTTTACGATGAGGATTTACATAGAATGGCGAATGTTGCATAGACAGAGAGCATTAGGGCGAAAATAAGCTAGCAGAGGGCCTCGTAGTTCAGCGAGGTCGTAATGTGGAGTAGATGCGAAGTAGACGTTGAAAACATCCATCACATGGCTAGACCTTATCTTTAGCGGTTGATCTCAGCTTCATAATTACACTCTCTCTCTGGCTTAGCGTTCTCCACCCCTTTACATCTTTCTCTCTCCATCTAACCGTGCCCTTTTCGCTTTTTCCTGTTCTCTATCTCCGTTCCTCTTTATTCGATCGTCGAAGAGCAAAGAACAACCCTTCGTTCGTACAGCACGATTAAACAAAAAAAGTCCAATCTGCGTGCATGCACAACGCCAATTTTCTTCCCTGCACTAAGCCTGGCATAATAGCCACTAGATATCATCGTAATCATCATATCGACTTTTTAAAGAGGGAATTTTATAAGCATTTGTTTTTTTTGTACAAGTGGAAGTATAAAAATTTGTTTAATTCTTTAAAATTTTTTAATTCCTGTGAAATCCTTTCAATTCTTTTAGAAGTGTTGAAATAAAATCTGAAATAAAACTTTTCTGGGCAATTTCATCTATATTTACTATTTACGACAAAATGCATAATTTTTGAATTCCTGAAATACTTCAACTCTTAAAATTTATCACTTTGCTGGGCGTTAGACCGCTACTGATGGAAAACGAGAAGTGAGAGAGATGGAGAGGCTGCCAGAGCTGCGTGACTGGAGAACAAGTGGCATGATGTACGTAAAACGAATTTATACCCTTTTACGGCTACCGCTCATTAGGTGTGCAATTTCAACGACCTTTGCGAACCTCTTCGTGCTGGCTCAGCTCGTCCTAGGAAGCAAATGCAGACGTGTGTTGAGAATTTTTATTCTCCTCAACCTGCACGTAGTTTTGTTTTACGAATAGACATTAAGCTTTTTTTACCTCCTGGCATTTAAAAGCAGCAGGGTCGTAGGAATTTTCAAAAGCTCATAATCAGTGTAAGCTGGTTATGTTATAGGTGTTAACTAACAAGATTCGGAAGTAAGAAATTAATTAAATGATAATCCTGCAGTCGAAAAATGGAATATTCTTCTCTAATTATAATTAAGAAATTAGGATTGGTCGCAAGGCCAAAAAAATGATTTTTTTAAGAATTTCTTTTGAAAACAGGCTTTATTGCTTATTGACAAATGTTCTACAATTCGAATAATACATATTTCAAGAAGTTGCGGTAATTTTTTGAGCTAAAAGTATCGATAAGCAAACAAGTTATAGACAATCTGCCATATCCCACCAAAAAAAAATTTGTGTTTACACAAATTACTGCAACTTCTTGAAATATGTATTATTCGAACTCTAGAAAATTTTTCAATAAGTAATAAAACCTGTTTCCAAAAAAATCCTCAAAAAATCGTTTTTTGGTCTGGCATCGCTTTTTTGATTTCGGCACTATTTTCAATATATATGCAGGTAGATTTTTATTTATTGTCTGGTCAAAGATGTAAAACAATTAAATTGAGATTCTGTTCGAAATGAGATGAAGTAGATAATTTTTTTTCGAGGATTCCAGGCTGGCACGGTGGCTGCCACTCCGTGACGTTTAGCCCGCCCCTTTAGTTCTCCAGTTCGACGGTTCTGGTAGCCAGTTTGCGGTAATTATTCCCCCACCCCAAATAGGTTTAAATACAGTAATCTTTGAGTTTCTTCCGCGCGTTGTTTATGGTAATTCGTCCTGCCACTATAAATATCCTTGCAAATACAAAAATTGCACCTCAGTGCCCCTCTCTATGCCCCCCCCTTCCACTCTTTGCCAATCCACCCTTCCTCTAATGCTACCACTACTACCAAGTCTTCAGCCCCCGCCCTTCTTGTTGATGGTTAGATGGCTACCGCTCACGCTATGGAGAATCTACATCTAAATAGAGGAAACACGAAATAGTGGGGCGAAAACAATGGTGGATCAGTATAGACAGTTTTGAGAATTCACGATCGAAAGATAGGTCCTTACTGCTTTTAAAGTTGAAGTTTTAATCTCGATGGATTCACATGATTGTTACATATCACAAAAATAGTAAAATATGGTACAACTTAAATTTGTGAGTGCTACACGAAACTTTTAATTTAGATCAAATTGAACTCAAAAGGATTCAAAGGAATAGAAAAAGAGTCTGAAGAATTGAAAAGGATTGAAAGTAATTGGAAAGAATTCAGGGTGGATTTATAAGAATTGAAAGGGATAAGAGTCAAAAATCATTGAATGGAATTATTGGCCAATTCAAAGCGAGTTCAAAACAATTAAACCCAAACAATAATAAAAAGACTACAATAATTCAGAATCTAAATCTAAAGGATTTCAAAAGAATTCAAGACGATATGAATTCCAAAATAGTTCTCATCCCTAATTTATGTGTTTTTTTTAACTACGTGAATTCAGCACGAATGAAAAAAGTAAAGATTTTTTTTTGCATGTAATTTTCTTATCGCAGTACTTTTCCCTTTTAATTTTCTACCGCCGGCAAAAAAGCGAGATTCCAGGGATTCCTGGTTCCACTCTTCTTGGCGTTCCTGGTCGATGTAATGCAGTAAACGACTGTTTTCGAAGAGGAACGAGTTCGACCGTAAGTCTCGAATAGGGGGTAAGATGCTTGCACCATGAATGCATGTAAGCGCACACGTAAGTCGTCGTAACCCAGAAAATTCGTGGAGTTCGTTTTTGCACGAGGGGCAAGATTACATTCGACTTTACGAGCGAGCTTTTACCGTGGGGAGGAGCCCAGAGAAGTGCAGGAAGTTCATCATCATCAAATCGCTATAGGAATTGGAATTAAGAGACCCAAGGACCATGGAGAGCAACAAAGAGAGATGTAAAATAATAAAGAGTAGAGAAGAATGGCGCATTCTTAAAATCGTGACTGGCATCAATTTTGTGCATACAATTTTTACTTCCCAACAGTTCATAATTTTAGCAAATTATTTTCGATTTTTTTGCACTCTTTTAGATTTATTTATATATATTGTTTTGAATTACGACTCAATACTGATAATTCAATTATAACTCAAATGCTTGAAAATATATATTTCAGTTACGATCTTATTAGATATAAATTTAATTAAATAAAATTATAAAATTTCAATCAGAAACGATTTGGCAGGAAATAAATTTAATATTGTGAGAGATTTGAGCTTCCTTATTGGCTGCTGAGTCAATTTTTAATTATGGTTGAAAAAAGGTATATTCCCGCCTTTTCTTAATATAATGTGTTGGGCCCTGACACCCTGACAAGGGGTGAGTCACATTTTAATATTTATTGTAATTAGCAGTTATGACTGTCAGTCGATTTTTCACATCCTTAATCATTAATTATGGACATTAACAGAGAAATATAATTAACAGAAGCATTATGTGCACATTGCAGGACTGAGTCTTGTATTAAAAGACAGGTGCAAACGACCTACGCTCATACAATTTGCATTCAATGATTCTGATGAAATTATAATTATATTGTTTCATTTTTTTTAAGATGCGATTATTCAAACTTCAATTTAAATATTCATGTTTTAATTAATTTTACTTCGAATGCGATAAAAATATTCTACATTGAACGAAACAAATTAATAAATATTGAATTGCTATCATAAATTTCTGAGTTCGCGTAAATCATTTATAGATAATTTCCGCAATAAGTAAATTAAAAAAGCAGATTATTACCTACGACATATTAGATTGCGAATAATAAAAAAAATTCTCGTCGATTGATTAAAAAAACTCCAGAGACTCTACGAAGGATTTTTTCAAAATATTAGTTTATATAATAAATATATATAATAAATGTTAATTAATTTTCTCAATTATAAATATAAAATCATGAGTTATTAAAAAAAGGATGTATAAAATAGAGAGCAATTTTACCTCACGTCAACAAAATCGATTTGATGAAGTTTACTGAAAATGCCGAGAACGACAGGAGACTTGATTTACGAGCTTGCAAATTATCCACGATATTTTACACGATCACAGCAATGACTGCGAAATACAGACGACGTTATTTATTCATTCATTTTTATTTTTAAATGCCCCGCCGTGTTTTATCGCATTTGAGAAAAAACTGCTTGCATTTAAAATTTGATATTTAGCATATTTTTTTATTATTCCTCAGCCCATTCAATTACTTCCGCCAATGTAAGTTTAACTGGCTTTATTGCAGTAAATTAATTAACAAAATCCATAAATAATTAATCACTCCTCTAAGCAAAACAAAGAAATTATTATTTTCTTTTATGAAATATTATCATGCTTATTTTAAAATCGAGACCACAGATTCTACATCGCACTCATAACATTTAAATATTCATTTCTGTGTAAATAAAGAACTTAATATTCATAGAAATATTTTTTCTGATAGTTACAAAACTCTTGTTAGTTTTTGCAACTTTTAAAACTTCTCTGAAAGAAATGCAAAAGAATTAAAGAGATCGACGTAGGGGCGAATCCACAGGAATTAAAAAGAATTAATTTAAATTTATTATTATTATTTTAGAAGTTCAATGAAATTGCAGATTATTAATTACCTATAAAACTATCTGAAAACATCATGTTTTTTTTTAGACGGGAAGGGGTGAGTATATAAAGTCTTAAGACTTCAAAGAATCGGATCTCGATACCCAAAATGCAATATAACAAGAGCGTAGCGAATCGTGCCAAAATTATGAACGATTTGCGATCGCAAAGCTTGAACTGTGGGCAGGAAAGTACGTCGGATAAATTATCCGAGGCCAAGCTTGGCCCACTTGGACGGAAACGTCCAAACGATTGTGGTATTTATGATGATCGATAATGTACCGGGTGTAAAAGTCGCAGGAAATTCCGATGCCGCAATCCACCAACGAGCCTGTCGAGATCTTGCTCGATGATAATCGGACGCCGTTAATCAAAGCGTACTATAAATGTGGAAAGCGCTCTCGATCCGTCTGCGAACTTCATTTTTATAGCCTGGCTACTCTGATTTCTGTTAAAGGGATTCACAGGAGATTAAAAAAATAATTACTATTCTCACTTGCGATAAAATCTTACACAAATGCATAAATACGAATTATATTAATAAATATAATATAAATAATATAACATATAATAATAATACTATTTTTTATACTTAATTTTATATATTTTTTATATTTAAGACGACACCCACCCGATTATAAAAAAGCCGGAAACAGTGCTTGTTTCATTTCCAAATTCTCATAAATTTTGCTGAACTTTATATTGGGTTAAAGTTTCAGACGTCTGATCTGACGAAAATTTTATTGTATTTAATTTTTTTTACATTTATTGGATTAAGAATATCAAAAAAAATTGCCATAATCATTTTATTTTTATTTAATTACTAGTAGAAATTTACTCGGCGTTGCCCGGGTTTTTATTATAAGAAGTTTCAAGGGATTTTTTATAGATTTTAAGAGACTTCAGGGAATTTCAAGATATATTAATGAACTTCAAAGGATTTTTAAAAGAATTTATAACAGTTTAAGGATTTTCAAGAGTTTTCACAAGATTTCAAGGGATTTTTTCCTTTAAAATTACTTGAAATTCTTTAAAAACTTTTAAATCTTCTTTAAATGTCTTGAAAAATCTTGAAATCCCTTAAAATTCTCAAAAATCTTTTGCAATTCCACTCGGAACAGTGGAAAATTGTTGTTTATTATTATTTCAATAAATACAAAAAACCGTCAGTCTAGACGTCTGAAACTTCAACCTAATGAACTTTATTCTCTGGAGTTTATATCTGAATCCCTAAAATTTAATTAATAGCTTTCTTGCACAATTAAAAGTTCGATTTTCTTTGATAATTAAAAGACCATAATTAAAAGTTGGTGAGTCGCAGTTCCTTTTTAAATTTTCAAAACTATCCAGAGTTCAAGGAATGGATCGAGGACCTTCCTCCGTCTCGCCTGTGACGACACCGACGTTCCGAAACTATTCGGGGAAGGTTGCCGACGGAGGTTCGTGGCGAATTTCGAAAGGAGAATACAGGGGTAGGAGTTGGTACAGGAATGTAATCACAGGATTCCCGCGCGATCCTTCGGGATGCTGTTACGAAGCCATCTTGGATTCTTAGCCAGGTCATGCCTTATATATACATATATACATACACAAGCCTTAATATATATACATTGTTCATTAGGTGGTGACACTGACAGCTCCTCTCTTGTGTCAGACTCCAAGTCGCTTTTCTACTGCATTCCAGATCGGTACCCAAAATGCGAATACCATTAAGTTATCATACGATATACATATGAACGTGAATAAATTTATGATCCTATATCTATTCATAAGTTTCATCAAAATCGGAGAGATGAAAATTTTTGAGATGTTACACCATATCTGACGAATTTTTCCCTATTTATTTAATCACATATTAAAATTCGAAAATGAAGAGAAGCCTTAGATTTGCGTGATCACTTTAGTAGTCTCATTGACCTAATTGCAAAGTTGTAAAACTTAAAGAGGATAAAAAAAGAATGGTGACCCGAAGTCCTTTCAATTCGTGAGCACTGAGGAGGGCTGCGTTTACTGTTCGAGCTGAAGGGACCCCACGAGTGTAAGTAACGAGTTCAGAATTTCATTAGTCGGCAGAGCGGCGAGATTATTTTAAAGAGATATGGAATTACCTGATTAGGAAGGAAAAAGTCATTAACTCAGGCGAAACTAATTAACGCTAGGGGCCTAAGAACCGCTCTCCCATCGCGGAGGGTAAACTCTTCTTCTTCACTCCTTATATCCCCCGTTTGATTGACCTTTTTTCTATATTAATATTACACGCATTAGGATATTCCTTTTTTTGCAGATTTTTTCAATATCATTCAAACTTGAGAGTTTTTAGGACTCTTGGTTATTAAATATAAAACTGGTTCGAGAATAAAGTTAATAACATGTTTCATTAAAATCTTCATCTGCAGATTATTTTACTTATTTTCATGAAAATAAAATTGTTTTCTTCTTAGGACTTTGCTGGTTCTAAATAAAGACTTAGAGAAATTGATTTCACGTAATTGTATGAAGATTACAACAAAATCGTGTACATTGAATGCGAAAATTACGTACTTTCGAACAAGACATATTACATATTCTGAAACTCTATTTCACAATTCAAATTCTATGTAATTTATTCCCACAATAAATTTATCCACGTGCCGAAGAATGTGTAGCATTGAAGAAAATGAGAAAGAAGAAATTGAATGGCATCTCGATTCAATACAATCACAAATCGATATCTATCTCTTATTCCTATTGAACTACGGGCCTAGGAGATATAATAAATTGCCAATCAGAAAAACTCGACGATTGAGGAATCAATCGTGTTCGACGATAATTACACCTTAAATCATGATATCGTTTCTGAAAATGAATAACTGCCACACAGTCTGCTAATAAACGATTCGAGAGAAAGTAAATCACAGACCAATCGAGACACACGTTCATGGTAACTGACTTAATAACATTCGACTTTCAGATACACGAACAGGATAGGCATTGACTAGCAATGCTGATTCTGAATGTAATAACAGTTCTTGGGTTCAAGGTGTGGCGAGATGGTATTGTAGTCAAGGGGGTAGAACAGTGAAATGGTGTGGTTGCAAAGTGAGGCAGTTTTCACGAAACTCCACCCAACTCTCGCGTGACTGGTCGTATAATCAATATTAAAGAATAAAATGCCAACTTGCTCAGAGATCGAATTGATGTATTTTATCAAGATTAAAGAAATTATTGACATTTATATTATTCTGTTCATGTTCTTCATTTAAGATTAGAAGAATTGTATGCCCATGTAGCAGAAATTTTAAATTACTTACAATCACTTGTTATTACTCTGAACTCATTTTAAATCGACACAAATCTACTGAAATAAGCTTTGCAGAGTGATTACAGGTGATTTCTGATAATTTTAGATAAAATTTTTTTTTTAATGAGATTATTGGCAAGCATTTTACATTACTATATAATCAAATTAAAATAGATATAGTTACGTTAAGTTGTAGTTAAGTTATATGTGGTTAAGTAAAGTAAACAAGTAAACCCACTTATTTGATATAAATAATGTTATTTTCCCTCGAGCAATCAAGTCTTGTATACTCGGAAAGCTTTTGTGGCAATCATTGATCACCCTATCATCATGCTAACTTATAAACGATCGCACTCAATCCTAACTCCGTCCTTCTCGACCCCTCGAAACGCCTATAATGGTGAGCCAAGAGCAATGTCTTTTGCATGGCCCTAAAGCCTAAATGCGCTGCAAAAGGAGTCAGATTGACAGCATTCGACTGAAGAAGAGGATTCTCTCAGTGTGTCTTGGTTCTTCCTCCCTTCTTTGTTCCTTCTGCTGGTTGTCGTACCCAGGTTGTTTATTTGGCCGAGCTTTAAACATTGTCTTATTGAGGGACTGCCCTTCTAAGCGAAACCTGACTCGCTTTCGGAAACCTGGACGGGGTTTCATTTATTCAAAGTAAGTTATGGTGATCGGCAGAGCTACTATATTACGAAGAACGGATACCATCTCTCTTTCTCCCTCTCTCATCTCTTCATCTTTCTCTCTTGGTCTCCTCACACATTGTGAGGCCTATCTCCCTCACCCTAGCTCTTTGAGGCTCATAGTCCATTTCCAGGTAAGATATTCATCTAATTCCACACGATTAGCTGACCGCAGAGTGGACGACCGAATAGCAATGCTCTGCTTCTGTAGTTATAGTGGAGGACACTTTTCAAGTACGTCGACAGCAGCCACTAACTCCTCCATAGCCAGCTAATCCGTTATGGTGCACGCATGGTCACGTCGGAACTAACGAGACTTTGACGTTCGAAATGAGAAAATATATGCTCTTTCTGTGCAGTCCGATTTTATGGACTCAGTGGGTTATTTAAGTGTTGAAATGATCGGGATTTCAGGAAAATTTATCGTAATTAGTAAACTAACGCGTACACTAAATCCACGATTTTTTTGTTTCTGTACTTACAATTTCAAGCCCCTGAATTGTCTAACATAAATTTCAAAAAATCAAAAAAATATATATTATTTTTGGAGAGCAAGTGGTGATAAAATAGAGATACCAAATATATATAAGAAAATATGATAGGGTCCGGAATTGCGTGACGAATCATAAAATCCTGGATGTCTTGTACGTTAGAGAATAACGCCAGTTCACGTTTTACGAAAACAGATCCCAAATAATCATTTATCCTTGAAACCAGGAATGTTATAAACCCTAGGAAACCACAAGGTCTGGCAAATTGTCGTGGCTGGTACCGTACTGATGTCAGAGTGTGAATGTTAATACTAAGAAGGTATAACAAAGGCTTAGGCCTAGGGAGGAAATGAGAAAATGCCCAAAGCTAATGTAAATTACAACAAATGTGTCTACCAGAAGATAATTAGAAATTTCCATCTTAAATTTTCAGAAAATAATGAATTAAAATATCTCCAAAGCTGTATTCAAATTAAAAATAAAATTATAATTAATACTACCGTGATCACTTTTCGTTCGACAAACGAAGTTAAGCACCGCTTGGCTTGGGTTATACTCGGATGGGAGTCGACGTTCTATGCGGGAGTGTATAAGTAGCCCACAATCAAAATTTGATTTGATTTAATTTAAATGAAATAAAACTAATTTTGATATAATATCAAGTGAATTATATATTTTAATAACTAAAGAGAATGTCATTGATTTATTAAGTTTAAATAAATTTTTTGTTAATTGAAGTAAGAAATTTATTTCGTTCAATTATCTGACTTCAAAAAAATTTCTTTGTTTAATTTAAACAAACTTTTTTCTGAATGTAGGTACTTTCGTTACATGTGGTTGATTTTAATTAATTTTAATTATGTAGGTGTTACACTGATACTATCACTTCTTTCGATTCAGTGTAAAAACTGGGAAAATATTAACAAATGCCCCTTAATTTGCCCCTTAATTTCTTTCGGAAGTTTTGATTTGTTTGAATCCGGCTCTGATTTACCGTCGGATTTACCCGATTTATCAAGTACATGATTTTCTTCAGTGGTCCAAGATCAACAAATTTGATTTTCATTTTTGACGATCAACTTTAGCCCCGAGCAATCGATGTTACTTCAGCAGTTATTAAATCAGCCCCGTCATAAATAATATATATTCGGTCTGCAGTCCTCCCCCTGACTTTTAGTTCGGTCGTGTCCTCCTTCTTCCTTCTTCCTTCCTCTGAACCCTCTATCTTCCTCTATCCGTATCTATAATCGTGCGGAGACTCGCTCTCGTTCGTTTCGTCGCTAATTATTTTAATTGGCCGGCGCACATTCAAAAGAGAATACCCGGGGGATCGCCAACCGTCGCCTGCCGGTTGCGAATGTTCCGATTGCCGATTCCACCTCCTCACTCTCTTGGCTTCTTCTCCCTTTTCCTCTTTCCTCTTTCCTCTTTACCCTTTTCCTCTTCTCACTCTCTTCAGGCTCTCTTTTCTTCGAAATCGCTCGTTAGCATATTGATTGGCGATGACGGGACACGCCGCGGTGGGCCAGCAGGAAATTAAAAAGAACCGCGATTTAATAACCCCGCCTACCACCATCAGAGTCCTTAACATCGACTTTAACGAGAATCCTTGCATGCTTCGAAATCGGAAAAGTAATAAGAGATTTTATATATTGTATATATATACTATATATGTATATACATGTGAATATCGTTATAGTAATTGGTTTCCTGGTCCATCAACGTTTCCGGCTTAACTAATACGCGCTACCAGCAATGGCGTACTTGGGAATTATTTATTTTTACGACCTCTTATGGACGTGTTTAATAATTTGCTGGTTACTTTAAATTTACTCCAAACAGGTTTTCGGTATTAATCCTTATCTATTCCTTCTTTACATATAGAAAAGTACTAAGTTTCTAAGCCAGAGTCGTGATTCAAGTTTTTCTTAACGGTTGTTGCGAAAATAATGTTTTAAACACACTTTTTTGAAATTAAGCCTGAAGTGTAAATACATTAATTAGTTTATGACATTTATTTTATTTATATAGTCGTTTGAATTTTATTACATAAAAAGTATAATTTTTCTTGAAATTTCAATCATTCTAACTAAGTTTATAACGTTCCTACAGATATTGATATTTTCAATTATTACTACAGGTTATTTATTCTATGAGTACCTATTATTGAAATATAATTTAGGGGTAGATTTTTTATTCTATGGGTGGTAATCATGTACCAAAAGTTTTGAACGTTCAAATGAACGAAATATTGTTTCCCAATTCTGTTTAATCCAGAAACGTTACATTTCAACTACAAATAACCATAGACATTATAAATGTCTTCCATACTCTTCTATAAAAAATTAATGTTAATGCAAATTAATTAATTTTTGAGCAATTTTTATAGCTTAAAATACAATCAATACAAAAATTCGTTCATTTGAACGTTCAGAACTAAAATCACATTGGTAATCAATAATATTCAGAGAATTTTTCCTGTTTCCCAAATATAGGGGTTGTAGACTGAATCCGTGAGTAGCTCTCAATTATTTCTAATTGTAAGATTGTTCTCTAATTGTAATGTTTGTTTTCAATTATCGCCAGAGGTTGTTTGCTAATCGAAATTTTGGTAATTTCAAATAATTCAATCCTAGGAAGAAAGATAGATTGCTTCCTCAGGTGAGGCAGAAAATGCCCAAACAAAAGCTCTAGACTTGATTGTCCTTAATTTATATCCTCAATGCGAAAATCATTGTTTCGAAGACACTTGTGCCGAATTGGATAATATAGGGCATCGGACAGCTGCGAATTTCGCAGGTGGGACAGGCGTTTCGCAAATAGACGTATAAACGGGAGCTAATGATGCAGTTTGGTTGCGTCGTTGGTGGTTATATTTCTCTTTGACGCATCGAGAGGTTGTCGAGCTGTCCGTCCATCCATCCGTCCGTCCATCCCTCTATTTCATGTTCCGAAAGAGAAGGGACCAGCGAGGAAGAGATTGACGTGGCACGCTGTCCCCGTTGACAAGAATGTGACAAGAACCAAACTGACCTTGCTCCCTCACTCGTTCTCCACGCGAACGAGGCGGCGCCACTTCCGATTGCTGGTTCTCCATCATTCGCTTTTCGAAGAATAAAAAAAAAGAGATAACGAACACCAGGATCCGTTGAAGAAATTATGCTTGCGGTGTCCTGGCTCTCATAATGAACAAATCACCACGAGTGTAAATTTATATTTTACTCTGCACCATTTCGAGGATTTATATTCATGACTAATTTATATGAGATTTTAAAAGAAATTAAATTGAACTTTATAAGAGATCTGCGTGGCAGATCAAATTATAAAAAATTCATAAAATTCAATGAGGGGCTTTAAAATCCCCTAAAATGCATCAAAATATGTTAGAATCTGGGGTTGTTGTGTTTCTAAAACTTTTGTTTTAGAAATTCTTTGTTGTTTGTTGTTATATGGGTAATTTTCAATTATTACTAGAGTATTTTTTCAGTTATAGGGATTGTTATTGGCTGTTTCTCCTCTTACACTTTTTCCTCATTTATTTCTTTGCAATTCAGTCATAAACAAGAGAAACGTCAGGAGATTCGATGGTAACAAGGATCTAGTGAGCATTGCAGGATACAGGCTTGGAACAATGCAAAGAGGAAAGATCGAGAAGAAGTCGAAGAAGAGGAAAAGGTACAGAAGATGCTGTGAAGGAAGGGCTACCGAAAAATACAGCACCGCGTGGCCAATTCATCGTCGACGGTTTGGCCATCGATCAATCTTCGTAAAGGCTGAAACGAAAGGAGCGAAGATACGAAGTAGGTTGGGCAGAGTCGCGAGAGACATTAATTGACACCAGCAAGGAACTAAAAGGCGAAGAGATGCGAAGAAGAGGTGGCGGAGGGCATTTGCATTAGTATAGTGTAGAGAAAGAAGAAATCAGGAGTCAAGGCATCCACGGATCCGGGAACACGTGCTCTTTGCAATTACTCTCAAGGTCACCAACCAAGTCTCTCTGAATACGTAAAAAAGTGTTTTTTCACTTTACAAATATTTCCAAGGTCATTTAACGTTAATTTTGAGAAAGAGGTAATATTTTTCCTCATCATCATAAAGCTCATTTTTATATACACATTTCATTGCCTCTTCGTTAAATCATTATAAGTAATTACATACTTGTTTATAAGATTGAAAATTTCCTCTTTTATAGCTTTAATAATTATATTTGTTTTCTTTTTCACTCGATATTATTTTGTTCATTCTGTGAAAGGAAATTCCATATACATGAAAGTTTGGAATGATAATGATTTTTGTCTTAAATCTAAGAATTGTTTGGAAAAATTTACTCTCGCTTGAAAAAAACGTAAAGAAAGAGTACAAAAAAAAAATGTTTGATGTCCTCGTCCCCTCCAATTATATAAAAAATCCATGCATGCAAAAAAAGGGCTGAGCTGGCTTTGAAACTGGCTTTGAATAAATCATCGTTGTCTTTCTTCATTAAAATACTATTTCACTAATTCATTCGTTTCTCATTTTCTTATTACATCTCTCTATAATTGCGTTTCATTATTCGTCCATTTAAAGTAATAGCTTTTATTGTCAAACTCTTACTACATAATGTTCACAAATGAGATACTTTCAAAACAGTATATATGTTTTCAAGACATAACAACATTTTAATGTTCTATGTTTCTCAAAATCCATTGATGGTATATAGAATGCTGCAGCATTATAAAAACATCAGGTTTCAAGTGAGAATCAAATATAGTTTCGACATATCCAATGTAAATTCCAGCCAGTGAATTTTCAATAATAAAACCAGTCCCTGCATCAGTAAGACCACATTGTTGGTGGGTATCATGAGTACAAAAATATTCATCTGTAATCGCAAAATATTCTCGGAAGCTAAATGCACATTCTCGATGATCTATTATCGGTACATGAATTGCTCTTAGTCTACCCCTATAATTCGTTCTGCACCTGAAAATCGTGGTAGAAACAAACTTTAAGATTCATAATAAATTTATATCGATTTAAACGAGTAATAATTGAATTTGAGGTACTTATATTTATATATATTATTATTGGTCACTTACGGTCCTCTAATGTAGTTGCTTCCCCAACCACGAATCATACCTACAACACCTGGTAGTAAAGGTCCTACGTGTAAACCTATGGTAGCAATATTATCTCTTCTAGGCTGAAAAGATGGACTAACATAAATTAAAGCAATACCAGTCTGAAAATCCTGTCTTTGAACTGGATGATTGCCGTGGAATCTTCTTTCTGTTACATTGTGAACCGAACCACGACTTGTATATGTTGATCCAGCATAAACTTGGTACATTGATAAATTCTCAGTAATACAACGTGCAGCAGTGATAACAGTTTTCATCGACAGTACATTTCCTACGCAATGGGCAACATTCAATTGTTTAATACTGACAGTGTGGGTAGAAACTGAAGATGGATATGGTACGTCTCCACCGGGGATCCGACTAATAACACGTTTTTGTCTGATGAGAGAATTCGTTGAGTCCCCTGCAAATTTATGATAAATTAGTCTCAATATTATGTTATTTCATAATCACCAACTGTTCACAAAATATTTATTTATGTAACATGAAACTAAAAAAATAATGTGGTGACCTTCGTTTCCACGCTATAAACTGATAATTTAATCTAATAAAACGTTCATTTGTTATATTTCCGCTAACACTCCCACAAATAATTTATTCTTTTACCACGTCGCTACGCTGACATGGCCCGCTGTCAAATTGCGAATATGAATAAAGATTAGGGAATATAGAGAATATATAGAATTATTATAGAATATAATATTATATATTTCATACGCCTTTGATTCCCGATACAATTATTAAGAAAATCTGTATACTTACGAAGATCATCTTCTTGGAATGTTCCAACTATTCCCTGTGCCAAAAAGGCACAAAGAATGAAAAAACAGAACAATATTTTGTCTCCCATTTTTAATATTCAACTACACGGTTGAAATGATTGAAAATTCAACTTTTAATATCTGTACCGCAGAAGTCGTGACTAGTATGACGATTTATCAGAATTTTTATTCTTTTATAACTTGACTTTCCGCGCAATGTTTGAGTTCCCAAAGGAAACTAAAAATACTATTACATAACAACTTGGAAGTCATATAGAAATTAGTTTCACAATAAAGCATATGTATAAATTAATCCTCAATAAATCTTAGTAAACATTGTGTACAATCTAACTTTATTTAATGTATTTATAATGATAAAAAAAATTTATAAACGAATATTCGCTATCCGGCTTTATGGATCTTTATAAAACCTAATTTTTACAGGCCTGCTTACATAATTTTATTCTCACCAGCCTTGGATTACAATATTTTGCGAAAATTTTTATTTTTGATAGCTTAAAAATCAAAGGCTTGAATTTTTTTAGAAATAAAATTTAAACAAGCAACATTTCTTTTGACAATGAGATACTCTGAAAACAGTATGCTTCCAAGACATAACGTATAGTTCAATATTTTAACGTTCTATGTTTTCCAAAATCCATTGATGGTATGCAGCATGTTGCAGCATTATAAAAACATCAGGTTTCAAGTGAGAATCAAGTCCTGTTTTAATTAATCCAATGTAAATTCCAGCCAATGCATTTTCAACAATGAAACCAGCGCCGGTATCAGAAATGCCACATTGTTGGTGGATATCATGAGTGCAAAAATATTCTTCTCTAATCGGAAAATATCCTCGGAACCTGTTTACACATTCTTGATGGTTTATTATCGGCACTTCAATTGCTCTTAGTCTACCCCTACATTTCGTTTCACACCTGAAATCGTGGGAGAAACAAATTTTAAGATTCATAATACATTTATTTCGATTAAAACGACTAAAAAATTGAATTGTAGGTACTTATATATATTATTATTGATTACTTACGGTCCTCTAAAGTAGCAGCTTCCCCAACCACGAACCATACCTGTAATGCCTGCTATTAAAGGTCCTATGTGCAAACCTATGGTAGCAATATTACCTCTTCGAGGCTCAAAAGATGGTTCAACATAAATTAAGGCAATACCAGCCATAAAAATTTGCCCTCGAACTGGATTATTGCCGTGCATTCTTTTTTCTGTTACATTGTGAATTGTACCACGATTTGTATATGTTGACCCAGCAAAAACTTTGTACGTCGATACGTCGTCAGTAACACAGCGTGCAGCAGTGATGACAGTTTTCATTGACAATACAGATCCTACGCATTGTATTTGATTCGCTTCTTTAATACTGACAGTGTAGGTAGAGACTGGAGACGGATATGGTACGTCTCCACCTGGGATCCGACTAATAACACGTTTTTGTCTGATGCGAGAATTTTTTGAGTCCCCTGTAAGTTTCTGATAAATTAGTCTCAGTATTATGTTATTTCACAATCACTAGCTATCTACGAAATATTTGTTATCGTTTGCTATTTGGACTACTGGTATTTTCATATTACTTAAAAATATTAATTATTGAGAAAATCTGTTTACTTACGTAGATCATCTTCTATGAATGTCCCAACAATTCCCTGTGCCAAAAAGGCACAAAGAATGAAAAGACAGAAAAATATATTGTCACCCATTTTGAATATTCAATTACACAGTTGAAATGATAGAAAATTCCACTTCTTCAATATTTGCACCGACGAAGTCAAGACTAGTATGACGATTTATGAGATTATTTATTCTTTTATCACTTGACTTTACGCGCAATGTTTGAATTCGTAAATAAAGGCAACTAAACAAACTAATGCGAAATAAATTGATCATAAGGCATAGATAAATTAGAGGTCAATAAATCTTATTGTTAATTAACGTTGTGTACAATTTAACTTTATTTAATGTATTTATAATAATACACGGAAAAAAATGTGTGACTGTGACAGGAAATTTATTCCTCGTGACAGGTGAACGTATAGCTGGAAACGAACGAGAAAATGTAGCAATATCCTTACATCAGTTGAAGTGAATATTTTTCATGACTTTTACAGTTCTAGCGATATGATATCGTCAACGAACACATTATACATAGCTGACACAGAGATATTGCATTAATAAAATTACATTAATAAAATAAGATTACAGTATTGTAATCTTATACAAAACATATAAAGGTGAATACGGAAAATAATAAAAATTTTGTTATAAAGATTCGCAGGCATTTATAATACACATATTTTAAGGTTCTATGTTTTCCAAAATCCATTGATGGTATGCAACATGTTGCAACATTATAAAAACATCAGGTTTCAAGTGAGACTCATCTCTTGTTCGAATTAATCCAATGTAAATTCCAGCTAGTGAATTTTCAATAATAAAACCAGCCCCGGTATCAGTAAAACCACATTGTTTGTTTATATCATGAGTGCAAAAATATTCATCTGTAATGTCAAAAAATCCTCGGAAGCTATTTACACATGCTCGATGGTTTATTATCGGTACTTCAATTGCTCTTAGTCTACCCATAACTTTCGTTTCGCACCTGAAATCATGGGAGAAACAAATTAAAAAATTTTCAGATTCATAAAATATTTATTTTGATTAAAAGCAGTAAAATTATGTATTATTATTGATCACTTACCGTCCTCCAAAGTAGTAGCTTCCCCAACCACGAACCATACCTGTAATGCCTGCTATTAAAGGTCCTATGTGCAAACCTATGGTAGCAATATTACCTCTTCGAGGCTCAAAAGATGGTTCAACATAAATTAAGGCAATACCAGTCTCAAAGCCTTGCCCTTCAAGCAGATGATTGCCGTGAACTCTTTTTTGTGTTACATCGTGAATTGTACCACGACGTGAATCTATTGCCCCAGCAAAAACCGAGTACGTTGATAAATTATCAACAACACAGCGTGCAGCAGTGATGACAGTTTTCATCGACAGTATAGTTCCTACGCAATGTACACGATTCCATTGTTTAATATTGACAGTGTAGGTAGAAAATGAAGACGGAATTGGTACGTCTTCACCTGGGACTCGATTAATAACACGTTTTTGTCTGATGAGAGGATTCGTTAAGTTCCCTGTAAGTTTTTGATAATCTTTCAGTATTATGTTATTTTATATAATCCCTAGCTGTCTACAAAACATTGATTATCGTCTTCTATCTGGAATACTGCGTATGCAAAATCTGTAAAATGTATGGCTTTCCTTATGAAAATTTGCATTATTTGCAATAAGAAATTTGTTGGAATATCGGTTGTTGGATTTATTGTCAGTAATCTTTTTGGATTTTGCGTACCCAGTATTCCGGATAGCAAACGATATTGGAATCAGAAATTTTCGTGGCGCTCCACTTTTCTTGTTGAATGGAAAAACTATAACCAGAGAAGTCGAGTACAAACCAAAAAATATTTCCGATGCTAATAAAGTAATCACCCAAATTCTGTTTCTCCTAATATTTATTTTACAGAAATGTTACATGAATAACTATTTTTGGCCTAATTTTTACAATTCTGAATTAATTAGGACAACGAATGGTAATTTGAGAATTTAAAAATTAGGGAAAATTGAATATTTGGTATATATATTTCCCGCGAATAATATTTTATTATTGAAAATATCTGTTTGCTTACGAATATCATTTTCCAGGAAGGTCCCAACAATTCCCTGCGCAAAAATGACACAATAAATGAAAAGAGACAAATATATTTTTTCTGACATTTTTTAGATTCAATTACACAGTTGAGATATATTGAAAATTTGACTTCTTTTTATTTCTGTGTTGAAAATAAAGTCAGTATGAGGAAATTAAGTCTTTTATAGTATAACTTTAACGATAACATTCAAGGTCTCTCATTTTCGTAAAGCGGATATAACAATAAACTACAATTATCTAATCAGCCTGAAAACTTTTATAGTTATTTATATTAGATATCCGTTTTACAAAATGTTTCGCTCATGCATATTTATATAATGCATCTTATTTAGTGATGCATTGGAGTTAGATTTGACAAGAAAAAAACGAAATCAATATCACCATTGATGTTGCAATAGTATATGTCAACATTTTCGAAATGTCGAGCAAGATCAAGACAAACTGATAAAATTCGAGTGTTATTTCCTCTTTGTATATAAAGTAAAACTTGGGACTTTTACTTTATTTGGTTAAAATTTAGATATATTTGATATAGTTGGAAAAATTAGTTAGCTTGATCTTGACATAACAATTTCACATTGTTCAAGAATTTCCAAATTTTAAGAGTTCATCCGCGAGAATTGAGCTTCGGCATCACGTTTGCTGGAAGTTTCTTTTGATTTCAAGAGATTTCTCGTTTCAGTTGACAATTTCTAGGGGTTGTTAATAATCATTTCTAAGACTCGTATCAAAATTTCTTAAATTATCAATTATCTTTCTTCAAATTTAAAGATCTACTGAAATAACCAACTCAATAACTTCTTCAGGAAAAGGAGGAAGAGTCCCGGTTCCCTCGATCAAGGGCCTCAATCCAAGGCCCCATCAGCGAGTGCAAAACATCAGAAGGAAGAGGATACGAGACAGTTGCGAATGAGGCCCCGTAGGCGGAGCCCGACTTTGTATCCATCGTTCGCCGCTCTCGTCGCATTGGTTCCTAACCTAAGCTCTTCTCGCGAGAGAAAAAGAGACCAGAAGATCGTCAGCAAAACGAGAGAGAAATAAAATGAGAGGCTGAGGACTTTCCATCACCCACGTCGCCGATTGTTTCGCTTTTCGCTCCCGTTCTACGGAGTCCTTCCTCTTGGAAGAGGGGCCAGGATTTATGTTCCCGGCCAGTTGAGACGTTTCAAGAGATCGAACGTGATATTGAAAGAGGATGGCTACCGAGCAGAGTCGAGTCACTCCTGTCGTTTTATTCTACCTTGCTCGTCACGCTAAGATCTCCTTGCTCAGGAAAACGTTTAATTCTTGACGTAAACCTGTCCGATTCTAGTGTTCCAAATTTCAGTTCCCATTCATTTTTTAAAGCACTTGATCAGTCAAAGTTCGCAGACTGACATTTTAAGGTTTCTGGTGGATTCAATCCAGGAAAGGTTTAGTCCACCGATTAAACAGTGAATTAATCAGTTGTTTTAAATGTTACTCTTCCAACTTCCAATTTTATAAAATGATATGAGATACAGACGATCACGAACTGAAATAATTTGGGACTTTTGAATTCCCAATGAATGGATTGAAGGGCAGAAATTATAAAATATCTTTAGCTATAAAGACGTTGTTCAATACACTGAGAAACTATTATGTAAGAGAATCGAAGGAAACTCAATAATTACAGTATTGTAAATCATCGTTTTATGTAACAGACTGTAACTGCACTTTTTCTCGAGCTGCAATAAAAATTCGAAAACAATCGTTTCTCTCATTTCAAACAAAACGACCTTACTACCACTAGCAGTTGAGTAAGGAGCGATTTTCTGTGAAAAAAAAAAAATAGAAAGAAACAAAAGGAATACTATATGGCCGTAAACGCCTGAGGCAACAAAGTGGCCCCGTCAGGGTCTGGTGAAATAACACGTTTCCATTTAATTTCAGTTTACTACTGTAAAATTGCTCCCTAATAACAACAATGGAACTCAGTTCATGGTGTAATAAGGGTGATTCGGCCGACGGTCGGTGTATGACTTTGCGAAAACACATCGCGGTTTACTGGGTACCACTTTCCAAGACTGTTTCTTTCACTGTAATCGTTTATTCTCACCACAAAGAGATATTTCATTTTTACTGTATAGAAATGACGTCTTTGGGCGATTAAACTCTGTTTTATTAGTGTTACTTAATTATTTCAGTTTTTCAACTCTATAAGAGATATTAATTAATGAAAATTGTAAATATTTTAACTGAAGAAAAAAATTGAAGCAATTCAATCGACGGAATCGACTAATCCACTAATTTTTCAGAAGAAAAATATAAGTCTATATAC
The DNA here is from genome assembly GCA_900474325.1 of Synergus umbraculus. Lineage (NCBI taxonomy): Eukaryota > Metazoa > Arthropoda > Insecta > Hymenoptera > Cynipidae > Synergus > Synergus umbraculus. The sequence goes on from UCOK01018954.1 coordinate 162,685, forward strand.
ATTCATCAATGATTCACCAGTGAGTAAATACTTCTTCAGATTCAACTGATTTATAAATGATTAATTTTTCTGTTACGATTCGTTTTCAAACGAAACGGAAGAAGATTGCCTAATTTTAAAGAACAACTTTTATTATTTGATTTTAGTCATAAAAACAGGAGAAAAAAAACCTTGTTTGATTCCCCATTCATTGATAAGCAAAATATTAAAAATCCAAGGCGGCATCTCAAATTGATAAGATCTTGCATAATATGTATCCGAGAGCGCGTGGAACGAGCGTATAAGTGGCGGAAGATGATTGTAAAACAAAATATGATGAAAAAGAGAAGAAGAAGATCAACGATTGGTCGTCACAGGGAAGAAGAAAAACCATGTCGCTCGAGTAATCCTCGACGAAGACTACCCATGGTGATCGTTTTGCCGGTTTTTCTCGGTTATTAAGAAACCATTAATCTTACTCGCCGATCTGATCGGTCCCTACACTGCAGGGTTCTCCTTTCTTTTCTTTCTTTTTTTCATCATGTCCGTTCACCCAACAAGTATATAAAATCCACATGACATGTGTAAACTATTGCAGAGTCCATTTGATTGAACATCTGATTTTAAAAAAGATATCAAAACCGGTAACCATTATTAAAAGAAGTTTTCGATTCCTTCGAATTTCAAACATGAATTATTATTTATCAGTTTTGTTATATAAATATAGTAATTAAAGCACTTGAAATTTGAAACTAAAAAAATAACTGTCATCGATATGAACCGAACTACGTGCTACGCATATTATTGGGCTGCAAATATAAAGTCAAACTTAAACCATTTTCGAAAACAAAGCAAATAAAAAAAAAAACTATAAAAAATTATAAATCTCAAAACTTCAAAAGAAAGAAAACTTGTCCTGACTTGTGGTAGGCAAACACAGCAAATAAAATCTAATGTCAATTTTTACTGGCATTAATATTTAAGAAAAACGAGTGTCAAGTTCAAGAAAGTTTATTTATTTATTTTTTAATATTATACCAGCTTTGCGACACATTTCTGTTGTCTTTTATACTACCCAGCACAGCATCTAGTTTTTTGAAAGAATCAATTGTCAAGCCTAAGATAAAAAAATGACTAGATACATTTAAACTGAATTTATTCTGGGTTAACTTTTAGAAAATAAATTTTTCTTCTCAAAATTTACTACACATATATGCATGATATATTTTCTTATCAGACCCACCATAAATATTTCATTAACTTTCGTGTAGTCTTTTAAAAATTGTTAAATAAATAAAATTCTTATATTGTTATGAAATTGCTTTTCATAACTTTTAGATTTCGCCATTCATTTTATTTTATTGAATTAAAATTCCCTTCACCTGAATTTGTTCTTATTTTTGAAATTGTGAAGTCGTTTGAGAAATTGTCGACCTTCCCATTCGTTCCACAAGAAAAAAATAACCGACCAGTGATAATTAACTTCGATCCATTTTGAGTCCCAGACTGAATCAACCTTTTTTTATCGTTCCTCGTCCGAATTAAGATTTTAAGACGATTTAATACGTCAAAATTGTGTTTCGTCTTCGAAGATAATCTAAAGTAATTCTTTTATCCTAAATGCAATAAATTATCTAATATTAAAAACTCTAGACATATTTCACAGTTAAATAAAAAGGTTTTAACTAACGAGAAGATATAATTCTTTAAAATAAAGATTTTAAGATTCCGAATTGATCAGGATTATTTATTTTAAAATTCACTTGAATTTATCCTTATCTGGAAATGTAAACATTCACGAAAAAAATTCTCATTTAAAAATCTTAATCAAAACACAGTAGCAGACGTGATGACAGGGGCATTAAAGGGAGATTCATTAGCATGGGAGGGTTAAGTTGCAAAACAAATTTATGCTCTGGTCACGAGATATTACTATTTTTATTGTAACCGCCGAAAAGACAAGTCAGAAGCGACGTTAAACATCAAAATGACAGATAGTTGATGGCAGAAACAAGCACACGAGAGTGGAAGTAGTTTTAAACTGTTGTTGACGTCCGACACGATCCCAGGCAAAGCACTTGCCTTGTCCAACAATGAATCGGACATCTTTGTAACTTAATTCCTCATCGATCAATTTAAGTTTAGAATTTTGATTGAATACAGTTTTTGTTTATTATTTTGATTTTCTTGTGATTCTATTATTAAATTTACTGGAAAATAAAAAAATAAAAAACAGACGAAATTGGATAGAAAGGAAAAGAAATAAATAATAATTAATGGAAAAAGGGTCCTCTTCTTGAATCTGACTTTCCATATAATATATTAGAATTCTAAGAAGGAACTCTTTCAAATTTATTGGTCTTCATATGTATTTGCGTTTTTTCTCGTTGAATAGAATCTTAATTAAAATTAATTATTATTTATTTTCTTTTTTTCTATCCATTTTCATTTCTTGTTTTTTTTCTAATAGATAAGATTCAAAATTAAAATCAAAATAAAATCAAAACGATAAACAAAAACTATAATTCGTCAAAAATTTAAATTAGTTCAGGACTGAAAACTGATAAATAAAATCCATTCCCTTCAGTACGACGGCACCTATCCGAGTATCAACTGGTCTAGCGCTTGCTTAACCATGGTGAACTGATGCGAAGCCTTAAACCATTTTATATATATCCAAACGGACAAGAAGTCTTTTTTTTAACGCATTTCAAGCGATATCAAACTATTTCAAATTGTACGAAATCTAGCTCTCAAATTTTATTAAAATTCTATTTAACGAGAAAAAGCACGAATTTAAAAAAGCAATAAATTTCAAAAAGGGAAGGACTCATTGGGCCTGAACTCTTACCCAATCCTGAAGCCTTGCAAGCGATAATTTCCTCGGGCCGATCGCTCATGTTAATTTCATAACAGCCCTTGCACCAATAGGCGCAGCGCAGGGAGAAAGAAGATATGAAGAAGCAAAAGAGAAAAAAGAGCAATGAAGAAAAGAAAGAAGGAAAGAAAAAATTGAGAAACATGAGGCAACTGAGTATAACGGTGGAAGATGGACGCGTCTATTTTGCTCGGGTTATAGTCGTAAAATGGAGTGCTCATCTTGAATAACAGAGAGCTGTTGGGACACAGAAAACCCGGCGATGTCATCACGGCTGAAACTTGGGCCGGTTTAAAATTAACTCGCGTACCGGCGATTTATCGCACCGCCTCACTCCGTCACGCGAGGTCATATCAGAAGAAACATACCACCCTTTAGAATCATACCTTGCTGAAGGGGTGGATGCACTTTTAGATAAGAAGAAAATTTATTCATTTATTTAATTTCTGGGTAAGCCCAGAGAAAATAAAACACAATTTTCAGATTATTCGAGTTACTTATCACTCGAAGATAAGAAGCTACAACCGATTAATGTATAAGTATAAAGTTAATTAATTCTGACTCGAAGGGATTCACTCTATTCCATTAGATTTTATTACGAATTTTTCAGAATTCAGTCGGATAGAATTTCTATCCGAAAATTTCGCCAAGGATATTAGCATTAAATCTTATTTTTATTCTTTTGTGTTCCATTTGGATGGAAAGAAACTTTGCATTCCTTTTCTTCTCGAGGATTGCTTTCAAAACTGGGTCAACGAATCCGCCCATATTTTGAGTCGGGACTTAAAATGAATTTTAAGAAATATTATCAGCACTTGTCAACTAAATACAGAACGAAATGAAGAGGATTTACAAAAAATAAAATTTATAATCATTGCAGTCTGAAGTGGTTGAAAGCACTAAGACCGCCACCGGCATTGCGTCTTTTCGATGGGCACAGAACTTTTAAGAGTGCAAAAAACAGCAGAGCACAATACTTTATTGCTCTGACCCGCCCCTTTCCTCCAATCTCACCCTCAATCTTGACCCCTTTTTTCCCTTTTTTACCTCACATTCGATTTTCAGAAGACAGCGCGCATATCTTTTTCAAATTCCAATTGGAATGTCTTGGGAGGTTTGCAAGGCAAACAAAAAATCTTTTTATTCGATGAATTTGCATTTGCAATTTTTAATCCCTGAATTTGTGCAAATGGTTTTCGAAAGTTCCATTCAAGGTTGTAAATAGCGACTTCTGGGAATTGGTAAGAAATTATTGAATCGAGATTTCATGATGAGAGAGAGGCGGGAATAAAGAATTAATATAAGGAAGAGTACCTATACACAAATATTTTGACAATTTTATGGAACTGTTTAATCGTCTCGCATTAAATTGAAATTCAATTGAAAATAAAAAGTAGGAGATGTTAGTTTGTGTTTTCAATTTACTATACTTGGAAATTATTCCTAAAATATTTTAAAATAACTCGAAATCATTCAAATTCCATGATATCAGAGAGTAGTATACCCTCAAAAATAAAGCATATATGCTTTTTGCATCGGCCTAATTTTACTGAATAACGTGCATTTCAGGTAGAATTTTTTTCTATAAAAATTGTTACTAAATCGGCTGGAAGAACCACGCCTGTTCGCCAATCACGTTGGCATCGACGTGCCCTTTGTTTCCCGACTGGATGGGCCCTAACGCAGCAGCTAAGGACTCGGTGGCCATCGCTGGACGTCCATTAAATACAGAAATGAGGCTTCCAAGCGCGTCCTGAACGAGTCGGACCAGATCCTGCTGCACAGGGCCCTAACTCTGGAGAACGAGAGAGAAATCGAGAAATAAAGGAAGAATAAGAGAGAAAGAAAAATACAGAGTCGGGTCAGAACGGGCCACGTTTAGTTGAGGTCGCCCGGGGCCTTCAGACCATTAACAAGGAGCGCAGCAATTTATGGACGGACTCGCTCATTTCCACTTTATTATTATTTTCTCATCTCAAAGATGCTTTTTCTCTTCGTTTTGTTCTAGTTTTCTCTTTCTCTCCATCCTAAGCCATTCACCCATTTTCTCTCTCACTTCCTCCTGGAATTAAATATCACTGTTTCGAAAAACGAAGGGACAGCTGCGTTGCCAACTTTCTAAAATAATTAGATATTTAAGGGTTTTGGATGAAGATAGTAATCTTAAAATTCGAATTCTTCATTTTACTTAACAAATACTATAATTAGACATTTTTCCTCTATGTAGAGGTACTCATTTTTTAAATACATCACCCGTAAAATGACAAGATTTAATTTTGAGGTAAGAACTTTGACAGCCTTAAAATTCCATCTCTCCATTATTTGATTGAACAATTATTAGAATTAGGTGACCTTTTGCTTTACAGATTTGTAAAATTTCATCATTTCATCTTGAACAAAATGTATTGAAATTAAACAAGTGTTCTGAAAGCAAATTTCTGGTTAATAAATGATCACCACTAGAGAGTCAAAAAATATCTATTTATAATATTTGTTAAGGGAAATTAATTTTGGTTTTGAACGCTTAAACGTTGTCTAAAACCTGGTATCGTTTTTCATACCTTTCTAAAAAAAAATTAATTCATTAATTTTTTCCTTCATTCGCTGAAAAATGCTTTAAGATAGTAAATAATTTAACGATTCAATTAATTGAAAAAGGTTTCCATTAATTATAAAATGGACTCACCGCCCACACCCTCGCGTCTCCAGAGCACGAGCTGTAAAGAAAAAAAGACTGTTAATTAAGATATATAAATTTTAGACTATAAAAAACTAATGTTCAGTTCATCTTAGAAATCAAGTTGAAATATCTAGAAATAGATTTTACACACTTGTAGGACAGACGAATATTTCCTGATCACCCATTCAGCAATCCATCCATCCATTCCATTCTGTTGATCCTTAATCCAAGCACTAAACACTTTTCACTGCACTAAACACTTTCTGAAAAGAAACAATTGAAATTAGAATTCAGTATATGAATTTTTTTATTTAAATTCGATCCCGATTAATCATCTTTATAATAAAATACTACTATTTCTATACCAGAAAATAAATTGAAAAAGCTGAGAAACCTAAAAAAATTAATTGTATATTTTGAAAAAGCTAAAAATATTATTTCTAAACGAAAAAATAGATGAAATTATAACATTTTCTGTAACCTAGATGCAAAAAATTAGTTTTCTCGCTCTTATTACAAAGATAAATTATTCCCATTGGTCCATTTCCACTTGAAAGTTTTCAAAAATTTTAATTTAAATTACGTTAGTGAATATTGCTTAGTAGAAACATAATGAAGATTATTTAAGAAACTTTCTTACAATTTTTGAAACGTTTACAATGTTTAATTTTGGCCAGAAAAATCTTTTCTGTTTCAAAATTTTAGGCTAAAATCAAAAAACGAATTTTATACTTACTTTGAGGACAAACCTCACATCTTTTAATATATATTGTCTTTCTCTCTTTCATATTTTTTTCGTCTTGACATTTTAATCCACGTCCTTTATATTTGAGCACTTTCTGAAAAAAAGGAAAACTCAATGAAAACATGCAAAGAAAAAGTTTATTCTAATTATTGTTGTAAAATAGACACAAAAAAATTAAATTGTTAGTTCCTGGAAAAAAATAAGAATCCAGAATGTTACATACCACTTTATTGATTAAAAATCACTGATGGAAAATTCTATTTATTGTTCCAACTCAATCCCGAATACTGTAAGTCTGGGATGTTGATTTTTTTAGAAAGATATGTAATGATTTGCTTGTTTTCTCATACAATTTCACGAAACACCGAACACCCGAAACACTATAATAATAACGATAATAACGACACGAACGCGATTGACAAAAAAACATAACCTCCATTTGCAATTTAAATGTCGTCAATGTCTGCGATTCGAAAAAATCTTCTAAACAATGAATTCTACAATAAACCTGCAAATCCGACAATCAATGCTCTTCAAAACAGAAAACAAAACAAAAGATAATTGTCTCATTGAGAAGCTAGCCACCAAACCAAGGCCAAATCCGAGGCTAAATCTTATTATGAACTGCGTCACGAGTTAAATAATCCTAATTTATCAAAAAAATGTTGTGATTTTCAACCGGCTAGTAGAAACGCGAGTGACCGCACGTTTTTATCATCACAATAATCAAACAAATGTATTAATTGACAATATTAACTGAACCTGCGAAGTTCGAAACTTCTACTGGTTTTTGCGCATGTGCAGGAAAATTTGTTTAGAGAAAATTTTAGAAACCCTGCCATTAGTCCAGTGGACCCCGGAGCCCCGGCACTTAGTATCGTGACGCGGCAAAAAAAGCTGACAACAGCTCTTGATAAATCTTTGTTAGAGTTTATAAACGGTTGTTTCGGATTGTTGTGGAAATTATTAGGTTGTTGGTAGATTCAAACAAACGTGATTCACGTGAATCATGATAAAAAAAACTCGGTATTTCAGTTGTGATGAGTCGATTCCAGTGTCGTGAACCGAAACTTCGCGAAGGCTAAAATCCCGATCCTCAAAAGGCTTCGCGTTTGCCTGAATTACGCACCGATTTAGTAATTCAGTAATCAGGGGCAGGTTTTGATCGATATTGTGCGTTTTTCGGGAGTGAAAATACAAAATAAGATCTAAAAAATTAGTTTAGCTTCTAGGAATTTTTTTATTTTTGGATGAGGGTGGGGGTTCACTGACGAGAAGTCGCCTCTCGACATTCGATTGCAAACGTCGATTGCGGCGAATTTAACGTAGTTCTTTAGAGTTTGAATTCTATCCCGCCATAACGGTCGTAACAATCGTGTCGTGAGTGTCAATTTTTCTTCTGGAAATGTTACTTATTTAACTAATAAAACTGTTTCTAGGTTGAAAAGTATTTAAAATGAAATAAAAATAGTCTGGGTGTTGAGAAATGTTTATAAAAATAATTTATAGGTTAGATTTCGTGTTATCGGATTAAAAATGAGCATTTTTCGATAATTTTGTGCTTTGTGAACGAATTCTAAAAGAACTTTTTCGGGCAATATTTTTCGTTTAAAGTAAGTATATAATTAGTATTTAGATTCTAATCTACAATTTTTAAACTAAGAAAAGTTTCTTTCATTCTAAACTTTTCAATAATTTTCTAATGTAGTAGGATATTTTTTTTGGTAAAAAAACAACTTTTTGAATCTAGTCTTTGAAAAATATTTAATATTTACTCAGTTCCTATTTTTAGTTTAAAGAATATTCTCTTATGTAATCTAAACTTGATTTTTTGACATCTTAGTGTCCTGAACCAACTGAGAATAATTTTTCTTTGGGATAAGAATGAGAAAACTAATTATTTATATCTTTGCAGATAATGTTATAATTTCTGTCTATCTTCACATTTAAAAATAGTATTTTTAGCTTTCTCAGTTTTAAAATACGAGTGAGAATATCTGCTTTGAATTTAAAGAACAACATTGATGATTCATTCTAATTTCTATTATTTGTTTTCAGAATGTGTTTAGTGGAGTGGAAAGTGTTTAGTGCTTGGATTACGGATCAACATCAATATCAAGGATAAATCAAGGATGGATTGCTGAATGGGTGATCAAGAAATATTCGTCTGATCAACAAGTAGGTAAAATGTTTTTTAATTGATTTAAAACTGCAAGAGGCAGTCTCTTTTTTTCTTCATAATGAATTCTGAAAATTAAGAGGAGAAACTAGATTAAATAATCCATCTTTTTTTTAATGGTCATTATACCATTTTTATATTCCATGTGGTCAGTTTATTGTTTTCTTCTTTATTACTCTGGTTTTTTTCTGATGTCCATCCATCATTTTGCCATCTATATTTTTAATTACACTCGGTTTTAAACAAGATTTGCTATGACTTTATCTTACAAGTAGAACTTGTGATTTAGGGTATATACTGATTTTTATACTCCTTCACATAATTATATTTAATCCTTATAGGATTAACTATAATTGTCCTCTGAGGAATACTAAGAACCCTTCTTTAGAATTTTCATTCTTTTAAAAAGACTCGTGAATTAAAAAATCGTATTGGAAAATCTGCCTGTTAGGTATAAACGAGTTGACAATCGTCAATATAAAAGTAACAAAAGTTTTATTCATATAATGTTAGCATACTTTTTTATAATCTCTCTGTAAAAGTCAAATACATGTTGGCTTGCATTCCTGCAACTTTCTTTAGTTGCAGCCAATTCTTTCTCAGAAAAAGTCCCAGTTGTATGACAACAGATTATGTCCTTCTTAATACTGTCAAAGACGTACGTGAAAGTGGCTCTTGCATTCTGAAATTAATAAAAATTAGATTTGTAAAATTATACCTGTAAACTACTTCCATATTTAAAAAAAGTAAATTTACCTGTATTTGTGCACTATCAGGATCTAAAATAACTAGGTTGGTATCCTTATCAATCATAGAGTTAACAGCTGCGATTGTGAATTTCATAGAGACACTCGCATTAATTAAAGCTAAACACGCAGCATTGATGGAGGATGCTAAGATCTAAAAAAAGAATCGTAGTTACAATTTGTGCAGTTATATTATTAGCTCATTATAAATTATAATCTATTAAGCCTTGAATTTTAAATTCTATATTCAAAAATTTTTCTTCCTCGAAGAAATTTAATTATGAAATATAAAATCTACTTACTCCTCCGGAATCCTGTAGTTCTTGGACGTTTATAGAAATTGCAGCCCCAGGATACAGTGTCGTGATTATTGTAGCTTCGCAACTATCTTTTATATACAATTCCATGAGTCTATCGTTTATACCTAAAAATTGAGCACAAAAAGCAGTTAGTAAATTGAAAATGGTTCTTTGATAATTGAGAGCTTAAATTATTCAATCAGCAAAAGTCTTGCATTTTTTCAAAAAATATTAAAGGATTAAATTCTAAATTCAATCTCTTTATTTTACTCCGCAAATATTAGAACTAAATATCTTTTAGCTCTGTAGACACACTCATTTAAAAAATAGAATTATAGTTATAGAGCAAAAAAATTTGTAGTATTAATACTTTTTGGGTAAATTGAAGAGTTCAAAAATACAGTCATTTCGTTTTCTATAAAAGCTACTAAAAGTACACATTTTTTGGCTCTATAGCCAAAGTTGTATTTATAAAATAGAAGTCCCAGAAAAGCGAAACAATATCTAAATCTAATATTTCTCAAGCAAAATGAAGAGATCGAACTTTGAGGTTAAGGCTTTTATCCAGCATCCTTGATTCAAAGATTATTTCACTTGACGCGGTCATTTTGTTAAATATTGTGACTTGCGAGTTAAAGGAACAAACTGGACGATTTTTACTATGATTATGAAAGAACTAGGTATTAAATTCAAGAGAAAATTCGCTAAATTCGATATTCAATTATTTTTTTGAAGACCTACTTTGTGGTCCCTTTGCTGCAGTAAATGTTGCTTCAACACAGGCCTTGTCATACTGCATTTTTTGTAACTTTACTTCCACTGGACCATTAACACCTGCTATTACTGTAGTGTCACCTAAAAATAATGAATTTTAAAATATTGAACCATCCTCTTAAAAAATGTAAATAACATTTATATTTTTTACTCTACCTTGTATCAACATAGAAGATCCATCTGGAACTGACAGTACATTCAATTCACATTTCATGGGACGTAAACTAGACTCGTTTTCTGTCATTTTTAAAGACTTTTTCGATAGATATTCGTACACTAAAAATTATACTCCTGGAGGTTATATTTACATGTGCATGCCGATAATTTGAAAATTCGCCATTTTATAATTCGGACCACTAACGCACCAAGCAGCATTTATCGCAAACTGTCTTAATTCTATAGTTATCCAAAATCGGTATGGAAGAAATTGATACATTTTACTTACGCGATTGGATAGTGCTGCCCTCTTTAAATTTTTGTCCATGAAAATAATTTTTAAAATATCCAGAATTAGGAATATTAGGATTATGAGTGATACATGATATATTTCTTATTATTATAGTTAATTTATTTTATAGGAATCTTTAATTATTTAATTAAGAATTTCCCAGTAATCAGTAATTCAAATTCCTTTGGCCTGTACTAAATTTAATCTTTTATTTTTTAAACCAAACTATTTCTCTATTTAAAAAACAGACAAATTTAGTTATTTTTAATCGTCATCCTCATCGTCGTCATCATCCTCATCATCTTCGGCGTCTTTTTCTATTTCTCCCTCTTCTTCGTCGTCTTCTCCTATAGTAAAGAGAAACGTAAATATTTAAGCTGGAAAATATCTTAAAAATAATCTCAGGAAAAATTGAATTCCCACCTAAAATTTCTTTAGGAGGTGGTGGTAAATGGGCGATACGATAAGCTTCCTCTTCTTCGAAAGATGGATCCGCAATTTCCATCACCTCTGGTCCAATTTTGTATTGATCTTGCACTTGTGGCATTAGAGGTGGAGAGTAATTGTATGCAAAATACTTATTTCCCCAGCCAATATACAAATTAGCAAATTTTCTGTGTGCAGAAAAAAATTTCTAATTATATCTCATCGTTATATTATAAAATATCTTATATTATATCGTTTGGAAATAATTTGCAAGTTATTTAAAAACAAAAATAAAATTTGATTACACACATCATAGTATTTGAATTGAATTAATAGCTGATTTTATAAAGAGAAAATACCTTCCGGTTGCAAAAGCAAAAGCTCCTGGCCAGATATTTGATCGAACAAAAGCAATCGAGGTTTCTGTTTGAACTCGAGAGGATTGTCTGGCAGTCCAGGGCACTATTGAGTCCGAAGTGGCATCTTCTGACAAAGGAGTGAGCAAGGGTGGACCCACTTCTCTCTCTATAGTTGGCGTCTCTTTTTCCTCCTCTTCTTCCTCCTCTTCTTCCTCTTCAACTTCTTCATCCTGCAAAAATATTTCTTCTAGCTCTAGACTATTAAAATTTAAAAAAAAAAGAAAGATAGAAAGGTAGATAGAAAAGATAGAATAAAGATAGTAAGATATTTAAAAATTAAAAATACTTCAGCTTCTTCTTCATTTTGTTCCGGATTCCACGAAACAACTCGACCTTGTTTCAATATAAATTGACTGTGATGGCACCAATTAGACATGGATGCATCCACCAATTCTTTCACAGGTAGAGGATCGTAATTTGGATTTTCCGATATCATTCCATCTGAAATATTTTTACTAAGTTTAATTAAGTAATGTAAAAAGTTTTATCTTGTGCAAAAAGTATACTAAAACTAGAAATTTTTTTGCTTTCCAATTATGCTAATATTTGAAAAATGAGTACTTATTCAGAAGGAAAAAATATCTAATTATAATATTTTTTAAGTAGAATGAGGAAATTGAATTTTGTGGATTTCAATTATAATATTTCGAATAAAATTCTTTTTCAATTTCATGCTATTCGCTATTTTGTGATACTATTTCCGGCTCTATGATAACTGCCTCTATAAATGTATATAAACTGCTTTAAATTATCAGTTCCGTACTTCCGTAGTAGGTTTTAAATATGAACTATTATTGCGGAATCGACTACATTTCAAGAGAAACTTGATTCTCCTTTTTTAAATTAAAGTCTGATAACTAAAAATTTTCGTAAGGAAAATTTAATACTTTTTTATCCATAATTTGTCACAAACTAAACAAATAAAAAAATTATTGTTTTTTTTTTCTGTTTCATTTAACAAATTATAGTTAAAAAAATATTTTTTCAAAAACATCTTTGTAGGAAGAAGGATTATTTTTACCAGTTACTTCCTCCTCTTCCTCTCCCCCAACTTCCTCTTCTTCTTCCTCCCCGCCACCAAATGTATAATAACCCATTGGAGAAATCAATGTGGTAGCACTTATTCGAGCAATCTGTGCTCTGAGATAATTCTTCTCATTACCAGGAAATGGTGGGAAAGTGAAGATCTGAAATTCTTTTCTCATTATTTATTCCAATAAAATTTTTCCAACATAAATTTAATTATTCCTATAAAAAAAAAATTTTTAGGTTTAACGATTTTTCTCTTTAATCATTTTTTTAATTAATATAAAAAATATATATGCCGAAGAAATAGTGATCCATTTCCTCTCTGCTTTCTTGGCAGCAAAGACTCTTAGGATAATTAAAATAGATGCTCTATTTAATCGCTCTTTAAAATTTTCAAATTATCTAACAAGTTTCATTAAAATTCTACTTAGAAATCTTTTTGCGTTTATTTACCTCAGTTTCCAAATCCCCTGTAAAAATTCTTACTATTTCACGTGATGCAATTATTTGTTGAGGAGTGACCGTCGGTAATTCGACCCAATCGTCCAAACCAGGAGAGTTGCAAACGAAATAAACCTATAATATTAATTTAATAATAAGCAGTTCTTTAGAAATTCTGAAAATCTTCTAATTTGTTAAAATTCGTTAAAATCTCTTAAAATTTCTTAAAATTTCTTTAAATTTCTTTAAACCCTTAAAATTTTACGATAACATTTAAAATTCTTTTACATATATCCTTAAAAATTCTACAAAATCTTTTAATAATCATAAAAATCACTTGAAAATCATCAAACCCCTTTAAAATTCTTATAGAAACTTATTTTAATTCCTCTCCATAAAAAAGTGATGTAACGTGGAAAATCTCGCTTATATTGTAGTTTTAAACCTAATGGCTTGAAGTTGTAAGAATAAGTAAAACAAAAACATTTTTGTTAAAAAAAGTGTTGATTCACTAGTAATTTAAATAAATTAAATCGTCCTATTAATAAATTCAGTAATTTAAGAAGCTAAATTCCTTAAAATGAGCATTTACTCATTTAAATACTCTACTTTTCTGTTAAGTCCCGTTCCAATTGGTTCAGGCGGAATTTGGACCGGTGGTTTCCATAGATTTTGAGGCATAGGTGGAAAAATTAGTTGCAATCCTTCCTCTCTAGTTTCGCCTTCTCCCGCAAGTTCAGTTCTCAAAGCCGCATTTAGAGCTTCTCTTTCAATGGCTTCCTTTTGTATATTAGCATCCGCCTCTTTTTTTGATATTTTTTTGGCTTCCTCAGCCTCAGCATCTTCTTTTTCCTTTCGTGCTTGATTATCCGTCAAAATTTGCTACAAAATATAATTTTAAAGCTTATACGTTAATATCTAACTATTTTTACTCTTAAATTATAGGCTAAATAATTTATTACTTCCTCTCTGCGCTTCAGTTCTTCCGCTTTGAACTCAGCTTCCAAAACGTAATAATTTTTCGGATTGCCTAGAATTTTTCCCCAAAATCTGAAAATTTTTAAATAAATTGTTTATTTTATATTGTTTATTTATTTTTGAACGTATTTAAAAGTGGCTTACCGAACATTTTCAATTGGAATATCGGAAATGAGTTTTTTAATGCTTAAATTCAAAAGTAACATTTCGGATCTAGGCAAACCTACATCAGTCTGCTCAAAATAAAATAGCAAGTCTAATAAATTTGGCGTTTCTTTTCTAAAGTCGCCATCTTCTTCCTGATCTTGAATATATTCTCTCCCTTCTTTTTCCTCTGGAGGTTGAGAAGCCTTTCAAATCAAAACGGTTGAAAAATGCATCAAATCCAAATTCGAATTTAAATATTAAGAAGGTCTTGGATCTAATTTATTTCTAATATTCATTGAATAAAATTAAAAAATTGAGTTTTGAGGGTAGAATATTGTGTTACCACCTCGAAAAGTTTGATGAGTTTTTTTGCACTCTCATACTGTTTTGGCGGAACATAAATGTCTCGAAGATGATCTGTTTGAGTTTTAAATCTCTCCTCTTTTAACTTTCTGCTGTAATCCTCAAAAATATCCACTGCATTTTTTGGTCGCTCGGAGAGAATTTTATTTAATAATTCGCTTAAATGATCATACCTGTAAATGAAATATAATAATCGTTATTATTTAATGAAAAGTAAGGCTTTTAGATCAATGTTTTAACTTCAAACTTCCATTTCTTCACTTTACTAGAGAAATAGAAATATAGAAATACAACTTTAGAGCAAAAACATCTCTAGATTTAATAATTTTTGTGTAAAATGAAAATTTTGAATTGAAATCTAACCTTGAAATTTAATCGTTTCATTTTATGCAAAAAGTATTAAAAGCAAACATTTTTTCACTCTAGATTTATAATCATATTTTTTGAAATTATAGAAAATTTTTTGAGATGTAGTTATTTAATTAATTGAATACATTTAATAAGGTAATTAATAAATCATCATCTCACAAACTATCGCCAGATTCGGGACTATGTTTTTGTAGATATTCTTTTGCTTTGCGAATTTCGTATGAAATACAAGGTAACTCATTGGGCGGAACTTCGTCTATATTGTACGAGTAAGCCATTCTGCTCGATTTTTATTGTAAAATTTCTGATATATTATACTTTATGCATTATCTATTGAAAGTTGCTCCTAATTAGGATATTTCAATCTTTCAATATCTAGTCTAGAGAGCTAACTTCACTTCATTGAACGTTGGTGGATCGAGTTTCCATTGAAAATTCAAATAATAAAAAATTCAAGCTTTTCTTTTCTCCAGTAAGATATTTTTTTTAATGTATAAAAATGCTTGTTAAAAATATAATTAATCAAAGAGAAAATTATTTAATCTTAGCAATATTATTTAAAAGAAAATAGTTTAATTAAATAATATAGATTTCTATATCTGTATTATATTTAATTTAAATTTAAGCATTAGTGTATTTTAGTATTTTCAAAAATTAATAGTTTTTGATACTATGTAATTCTTTTTTTAAATCGTTTTATATAAAAATCATGAAATGAGAAATCTCCAAAGTAGGTTTTATCTTAATTCCTGTTTCCAAAATATCGTCTGTAATCAACATAACCACCGACTAAAATTACGCTAAGATAACGATAAGCCCGTCATTTCCTGCAGAACCTACTCTATTCATTTCATTCTTCCGGACTTACGATACAACTATTAATATACAATTAGCACTTCGAAAAATCTCTTGAGAATGAAATCCTATTAGCTAGTGAAGTTTATAGTATTCCTTTGAACTGACCATTGAAGTTTTATAAACTTCAATATTAAAAAAATGGCGGAAATTTGTTTGAAAATAAAAAAAGTACCTATAACGTCAACATAGGAAATTCCTGATTGAAATTAAATGCTTATCTAAAGACGATTATAAAATTTTAAGTTACTTTTATCGAATTGATTTTATCAAATTTCATCAGTATAGAATTCCCTCATCGTAGATACTTTCTGTAATTTTAGATTATATAGATTTCATTTTTTTCAAAATGGTTGATACTGCAAAATTAGGTTGCTTTTGTCCTAAACATCATTATGAATATTAATTATATATTCAGAGCACGTTCGATAACAATAATTACAGTGCTTCCATGTAATGAGTAGGTATGGTACTGTTAATTGTATCTGGGAAATCAACCCGATGCGTTTTATCCGCTTTGAAATTATTATCATTTACACATTAATGGACATCACATTAATAATTGTTGATCATTTGCAACGGATTATATTAAAGAGGAGTTATATTATAGCGTAATTGAAAATTCTGCGTTCAATACTCTGTTACACTCCATCATCTCTGATATCAGTATACGACGCAACTTTCCTCGACTACTTCCTTTTATTGTTTATTTCATTGTAATAGTTTTATCAGGCAGTGTCGTGAGTCGAATTAGTTTTTGCATTAGCTTCAAGAGCGTGTTTTTATGAAAAGGTGGGCGTCAGAGGAAATGACAAGCGACCTCCAAGCCATGCTATGCTTTTATTTAGGACACTCGATAGATAGACTTCAGGATGCTAGTTGATATAAAACGACGCGTGCGACATAATTTCATTCATGTATAACAGATTCATTGAAAACTGAATCGTAAGAATCAATTAGATCAGAAGAAGTTCCATAAAAATCTCTTCTCGGATTTGGCGCATATCTGACTATAGGCTGTCTAATCTAAAAGGGCTTATCTGGCTCAGTTCAGGTGCTAATGTACTTTCCATAACAGAAAAATTTCTACTCAGAAAAAAGTTTGTTTGAATCAAACAAACAATTTTTTG